>JACXGJ010001266.1:0-88861 GCA_016801105.1 Esox niger
GCAAGCCGTTTATGTGAGAACGGGGTTTACAGCACGTTAGCACTCACACGTTAGAACACGGTCTGCGCTGTTCCAGGTTGGAAATTGGAATATCTACAAGAACAGCCGTGCCTCTCCTCTGACCCTTTTCTAAAACTGATTCCTAGACGCTGTATGTGCACGAATCCACCTGTTAACCTTGCTTTTAGCATGGTAAGCATTTTTTTGTTGTTGCTAGCCTAAACTAGACATTAATTTCGTCGCCTGTCGCATTTCCACTAAAACATTACAATCATATAACTAACAAATTCTATGCTTAGCATAAATAAATTACAATTGAAGTAGTCTACCTTATGGCATTTCTAAATCATTTAATAAAGACACACATATTTGGCTGTAGCCAAACATCTATCAAAAAATCTACTTGTTTGCAGGCCCAGACCTGAACCCCATTCTAACCACATTATAGCCTAATTATCAAAGTGCAATACCTTGTAAAACATTGGTGCGATTCGGTGTTGGATAACACGCCTGCAGCTTTCCAGATAGAGAGACTGATGGGTGTTTTAAACAGAATCCAAACATAATCTTTTATTGTTAGAAGATGGTAGGTTTATTGGATCATAGACCAGCAACTTTCTATTTAGATTTACATGGGATAAGAGTGGATTCTGCCAGTCATTGTGATTATTTGAGGGGAGACATTTAAGGGCCCTGTTCTCATGGACCAATTTGAAAAAATATTTAAAATCTAGCAATGTCCACTGTTTACAATTAAACGTAATGTCTTTAACATAATGCACTGCTTTTTAAACAGAATTTTTTTAATTTAAATTTCCTACACATTCTAAAATAACAATTAATCACAATTAACTACAGAATTTCATGTGATTAATCGCAATTTATTATCTTAATCATTTGACAGCACTAGTTATTACATGGCCATTTAGTAAGTATTAGTATTGTTTGTTGTTATCACTGCAGAACCATGATTTGATGTTATTATTATTAGTAATCATAGTATTTATATTACTTTTATTATCATTATTTCTATGGTTTTCCTGTGCTTATTGACAGAAAAATAGAAAACTAGTTGACATCATCAGTTCACTGCATGTATTGTATGAACATAATTGCATATTGTATACTTGAGGAAAAGGGGATTTTCCCTTGATAACACAAAGCACTTTTTGCTCCCTGGAAAAGCTTGTACAAATTCAATCCACAATGATCATATATAAAAAAGGGCAGTTGGCAAATATGAACACTTCAAATCTACCTGAGTGCATTCTAAAGGTTGTTCATGAAAGCTGAAATCTTATTCATCAACGTGTCCATAGGATTTCATTTTTTCCAATGTTTTTAGGGCTAGCTGTTTACTTAATTTCATTTCACTTCATTTGAAAGAAAAACCGAACAAATACAGCTCGTGTCAACAAATGACATCATGCCAACTCTCTTGGGGCAGATTCGACAGTTAGAATATGAGTTGAATAAATATACCACTCACTTTATCCCCATCACCAAAACCTTGTGGCACTTTCCCATTGTGCGACTCGCTTTTCAAGCGGATATCTGTATATGGCTTAGCATATCAATATTTTTGGATTTCAGTCTCTCCTTTCATATGCACACCATGTGTGGACTCGAAGCAAGGAGGGAGGCTGGGCTGTTTGAAATGGTGTTAGTGCAGTTGTGCTCATGCGTAAGGCCTCATGACAGATACTTTACACACGCCAGACTCTTAGACAATGGAAGACTGTGAGACAACGATAAAATGTTCATATCAAAAGCATTTACCCCTCTCCAGGCGCCAGGCTGTCTGCCACTGGCTGAAATTGATTCTTAATTGGGTTTGTATGGACCCTGGATGTACTGTTGGGGAGCAGCACTGTGCTGCTCTGAGGAGGAGTGGACTGAGACTTGCTCTGGTTCTGCCCACCGACCAGGAAATGTGATAACACCAATCTACTGAACACACTAGAGAAAGATAGCGTCAGATTGGTTCCTTGGTTTCTTTTCTTTTTTTCTTGTTTTTTAGCAGGACAAAATTATTAAATGAATTATCTGGTGCATCTAGTAAAATAATTCCAAGGAAAGATCCATCATGAGGAGACGCTAAAACAAAGTCTCTAATTCTAAGGGATGTCATTACTCATCAGCAGTCAGAACCAGTTGGTGTTAACCAGCTGTGGTAGCTAAATGTCTTTTCTGGAAGACTTGTCTTTTTTGGTTGCAATAAATCACTCTGGGTTGCTTTGGAATGTGAATGCTGGACCAGTTCTCTTGAAGCTTGGTCTTGGTAGAGGTGATTTTCTTTTTCTAGTCTGACATTCCTCATTATCTATTTTGGCTTCCCTTAAGTGCAGACTGGGTTTTGCTTCAGAGGCCTGACTGGTAAAAAAGAAAAGTGAGCTAGAGTTGGGGGGCCTGCTTGCTCCCCAGTGTTTTTTTTGGTGTTTTTTTTTGCTCCGGCCCTCCAGTGAAGCTCAGCATGCCAGTGCCTCTCCCGGACCTGGAAGGAGGGGGGATGAGGGGGGAGGTTACCCTCATTTTGTTTGAGCTTATGAATTCTTTCTCCCCGGTCACAGAAGAAGCTTGTTAACAGTACAGGCAGAGAGACTCGAGAGCCGCACCACAATGCCTTATTCAGCGAGAGGGAGAATCTGCTGTTGATTATCCCACATCTTTAGCCTCGTCCGGTCTCAATTTCATTGCTTGTGTTCCGACTCAATTTCGACGGGTGCTTCATGTTAGTCTCCCATTTTTCAGGGCACAACGTAATGTTATATAATGACCGGCGCATGTTGTAATTAATGATAAGAAAAAAAAACAGTATTACTATTCTTCATTTTATATCGACCAGACATTTTTCTAGGTCAAATCAAAGCCCAACCGGCCCTAATTATCAGTTGTGTCACTGGTAGACGTTGTGTTTTTCTGTTGTTATTGTTAATATTGTAGCATTTGGACACACGCCGTGATCGCCTCGATACCAGCGGGGGAGGTTTTGTTGAACATGCCCCCGCAGTACAACACACAGCTTCATCCGCTGCATTGCCAGACTCCTGCAGAGAACAGGTGAGCAGGGTGACATTGGATCACACCCGTCCTGTGTCTTTCTCCCTCACCCCCATCACCTCCTGCTGTGCTGCAATCAGCTGGTGGGGGTGAGGCTTCTGCTGTAACCATAAATTGGAGCAGTCACCCAGGGTGGTCCTCCTCTTCACCCGTCCCATCCAGGGTGGGCCTGTCTGGGCCTGAGCCTTCTCCCTAGTCCTAGCAGGCCCAGAGGCCTTGTCAATGTCACTTTGGCACTTCTATTCTATTCTGGTCAAAGTGAAGGAGGGAGTTGGCAAGTGGATGGGGGTTAGGAGAAGAACCTGTTGTAAGTAAAGGTATGTGTTGTATGTGTTAAGGACATGGTGTTTTGAGTTTCCTTTCCCCATTACACTGTGATGGTGGGAAAGTGGGAGGTGAGGCATGTTTTTAATGTACCTCTTAATAAAACCTCTTTTGAGAATGACTGTAGGAGCCACAAACTGAGCCACAAACTGAGCCACAAACTGAATCTACAGATCTAGTTCTGTGTTGGGCCAGACTGTCACAATGATGGTCGGTGGCCCAGTGTCACAATGATTCTCCACCCTGGATCATCATCATGAAGCAGTTTAATGGACCAGTTTGTTAGTCTGCTCACAAGTTAAGATAGAGGAAAAAGTCCACTGTTGACATTTGCTGTAATTTTTACAACCCCTGTTTTCCACCTGGCGTCCAGGCCCATCAGCAATCCAATATTCCCTGCGCTGATTTCTATGTTTTAGAACACAGTTGTCATTAATCCTGAAAAGAAAGACAGAATAATACAAAAAAGGTGATTTTTGCCAAGAAAATAGAGGTTGGGAAATGTCCCAGAGATTATATTTTTGTTCACTTCACTCTTTTGGAGGGCTATTTTTCATAATGCTTACAACAATGTCAGAATCTGTTGCCAAGTTATATACAAGTGTTCTGGTTAACATGACCTGTCTATTTAATTCTCTTTTTGTTTATGGGACAAGTGAGTATAGAGTGAGGGGTCCATTCTATTCCATTCTGTTAGCTGATAATAAGCAGATTAATAATAAGCAATTTGGTTTTAAATAAATGGCAATTCATTTAAGGGAATGAGTATTCAATGGACAATTTATTCATGAACAATAATTGTATATAATTGTCTTCAGTTGTTGTTCAGTTATCTCTGCAATGAATCACAATCAATTGTTGATATTTTTCACAATAGTGAAAAGCATTTATTTTTCTTTTCCATTATGAAGATGTTTCTATATGATTATGGGCACAACCTCCTAACAGGATGGCAGACATTATTTTATTATATTCCCTAAATAAATGCTTTCTCTGATCCAGTAGTTCCTAAACATTATATCTGTTTTTAGGTTTTTAGACAGTTTAAGGTCCTTTGTGTTAAGTCAAACTTGGCTTCTTTATACTTTATTGCATACAATCCCTAACCAGATTGGATTTTAATGGGTAGAATGTTCCTATGTAGTTGTGCTGAGCAAAGCTGCTGCCAGATTTGTGGCCTGTTGTGGTCCAAAAGAACAGCACCACAGGGAACTTCTGAAAAACTCACTCAGATTTCAGTTTTTGAAATACAGTCCCTGCCTGGGGGAACAGACCATTTCCCAGTCCAATATTTCAAATCAGAGATGGGGTGCCGCCATAGCTAGCCTCCACGGAGGAGACCAAGAGGAAGGGGAACAGATCTCTTTGTCGGAATAATAAAACAATTACCGAAGTGAAAACCAAACAAAGGTAGCTAGACAGACAGTATTAGATCAGTTGACTACAACAAGTGTTGGTGGTTGCCCACGGCTACAGCCCAGCCCATAAATGACGCCTGGACAGGTGCAGAGGTCTAACGCGTCTGGAGAGAAGCTTAAGAGCTCTTGGCAGTTTTACAAGGCCAGTCTGGATTTTATGCTGGATTCACCGGTCTGTTTTTTACAGTGCCCTGGCACGCGGTATGTGAGATGTATCTTAAGCTCCCAGCTTCATTATGCTTCACTTTTGTGCATACGACAGATGAATGGAGTAATTGTGTCACATGGGACAGTGCCGTTTGTAACATGTATGTTGCAGTGAAGCCGCATTGAGACGTCAAGTGTTCAGCGTCGTGTTGATGCCGGAGAGCTGGGAGATTTGGCCGTGTTTTAATTACTGAAAGGAACTACAGTATATTGCTGGGGTGGCACTGCGTCTTGCCCTAGCATCTAAAAATACAATAGGTTCTATTTTCTGCCGCTGATACTCGGCTCAGAGCCTTTGACACAGAAGAAGTAGCTGAGACGTCCGACTCTTTCAGTGTTTTCTGTTTCAGTTAAATCAATGACCTAAGCATACCTGACCCAGCTGCCATAGCACTGGTGTCGTCTATAAGAGACACCCTGTTAGGCAGACCGAATCTGATACCTTCTGTCAATGGTAAATAGTTTGATCTTTGCGGAGCATCCAACATATATTTGTTTTAACAAAGGGCCAAGGATCAGTTTGGCATCCACGTGAACAGATTTTCATTAACCGAATTTTGACACTCCACAGACATAGAAAGAAGTGTCATTTGTGTAACCATGCCATTATTAAGATACATTATATAGGTAACAACATTCTTCTAATTTCCACGTTGAAGAAACCAAATTCAGCAGAATTTTGTTTAATTCATTTTCTTTATGTCCTGATGACCCAGTTGGAGTCCACAGGAACAACCAGAACATCAGGAGGAGTTAGCCAATGAGCAACCAGAACATCAGGGAGGAATTAACCAATGAGCAACCAAAACATCAGGGAGAAATTAACCAATGAGCAACCAAAACATCAGAGGGGAATTAGCCAATGGGCAACCGGAACATCAGGAAGGACCAGCCTATGACGTTGGAAGTCACACCCTGCTGACTAGATTAAAATGGCGGATGCTTTCAATGGCAACGTTCAAATGCATTTCTCTTGGTAAAATCTTTCAGTTTCATTCCTTGCAAAGGCTTCAGGCAAAGGCTTGGGGGCAGTTATCACTTTTTCTTTTTTTGCTACCTAGTTATGAATTATTTATCGGTAATAGTTGATAAATATTATTCACAAGATATCTCTCTAATTAGTAACAGTAACAGCCAGTGAATCTTCATCTATTGTGCAAAATGAAATATTTTACTTTAAATATCTTTACATTGGTATGTCTATGACACCTTCCTGCTAACAAAAGATAATGTGCCATGGAGCCATAAAATGCATTTAAACCATATAAGATGTATTGTTTTGTTTCTCTGGAGTTATATATAATCACTTTCATACCAAATATATAATAAAAGAAAATTACATGTTAGAATTGAATAGGAGCACAAAAATGCATATACAATAATATTAAGAATTGCCCCTGATTACATATGTCAATTTTATATTGGGACGTATAGTAGTGACTTGACTTGGCTGCATGGTCTCACATATTTGAATATAACAATACAGTAGTACACAGAAAGGATAGGTCAGAACAATACAGTACTAGATAGTAAAGAATAGGTCAAGACAGTACAGTACTACACAGTAGAGTATAGAAAATATAACATATTTAATACTATACTGAACTCTAGTGTGCTCTCTTGTGCTGTAGTGTGATGTCAAAACTTGTGAAACATAGACATCAACAGTATGATTGGTGCAGATCTGGTCTGATCTGAACCAAATAAATATGGTGTTTTTTGGGCCAAGGCTTATTAGAATAACAAACAGTATGTAGGATAATTCACAAACAAGGTCACATCTGTGTTTCTGTTCAGAAAATGTCACCACCCAGAGAATTACATTCAGAGGTATGCATTTCTGTATAATACAGACAATTGCTGTATACTACAGCAGTAACAGGCCGTATACTGTATATTCTCAATGTCCGAGGGGGATTGCAAGCATAAATAACAATAATTGTAGCAACCAGCGTTTCTAAAACGGGGATATCAATGTAACCACTTTAGCATGATTTTGGGACACTTTGGATGCAGGTCTCCTGGCCACTAGGAACATGACTCATTACTCTGTGATCAGAGCCAGCTGCAGACAATTATCAGCTGGGGGGGATCAGATTTACAAAAATGCATGCTGCAGTACATTCATGACTCCATCAAATAAATTCAACACATTTTCAGGTTTCTGTATCACACAGTCCACAAGCAACTCATACTACATACCAATGAATGGCGTTTTCAGCAGCACAATCAAATGAACATACCTCCAGGGCCATATATCAGCTTTTTTGGCGTTAACCTGGTTTTACTTAAGAATTTCCACTTCTTTGTTAAGCTTAAGATGTTGATAAAGCAATATATTTTTTACATTGAGAAATAACCAGTAAGCTATATGGGAATATTCACGAGGTTTCATGTGAAAGATGAAAACAATTAATTATAGCTGTAGCAAGAACTAGTATTTCTGCTTGAGACCTCTTTATTTGCTGGACAATAAAGTGTAAACCATGAAGTACAGTCAGAAAATAATGCTGTTGAAATGGCATTTTAGGAAGTGTTTAGAAACTAATTCAAACATTTCTATGGCGGATATTGACCGGACTCCAAAAAGTACTTTTTGGTGAAATAAAGTACTTATTCCCTCTGCACATATTGTAAGGGCATGTAGGGTTTAACAGGCATCTTCCATTCTTTCTAATCATTTGATTTAATCTTACCGCACATTGGGTATGTCAACAGCAACAAGCCTAAACATGTCAATAATAATCTTACATTATATTTGTTTAACATTACTGTCTTTATTTTTACTGCCCCTTAATCATTTTCAAACAGCGAGAATAATTATTATGGGTCATCCTCAGTTTGGGATGGTTTAAATTGCACTTCAGGATGAACCTGGGATGATAAAAAAGGGAAAACTATTTAAAAAACACAACCCTACCCAAACAAAAACATGGAGACCTACCCATGTTTCTTCCAGTGAGCTTATTAGGGCAATGAGGTGTTTCAAATGATTCGCTTACACTTCATTTGAATTGTCAAAATTACAATCTGTATATGTGCAATGGATATTTATACTACTAACAATCAATCAAAAATAGAAGAAATGCTTGCTAAGGTTAAGATTATGTTTTGGTTTAGAATAATAGTGTAAATGTTAGGAAAAGGTTTAAGGTTAGGGAGAAAATTTGATTTAAGGATAGGTTTAGTGATAGTATATAGTTAATTGAAACCTTATGGATAGTCTTGTAGAGAGTCAGTAAAGCATCTACAGATTGACTGTCCAAATAAAGTGTATCCTTTGATTCTTCTTTGCCTTCAACACAAATCGGTAAACAAAAGATCAATCTTCTTTATCACCTCCTGGTAAACTTAGCTATTTGGGAGACTACAGACTCATGGACAGTGAGGTATCATGTGACTATAGTCATGGAAAGAGATCTGGCGTATGTATCCATGCCATTTTTGCATCTGGGTTAGCATGGACAGCGCCATTAAGATGTTTCGACTGTTTTATAGCCACAAAGTCAGATTCCGCAGCCACAAGATCCCAGTAGGAAACACAGAGCCGATTTAGACCACATCAATTGTCATGAAAATAATTTAATTTAAATAACATTACCATAATATGTAAATACAATTTTTCATTCACACTAGCAATGAGAAACTCACACATGCTCAGCTCTTTGTGCAGACCACTGACCTGGAAGACATATACTCACTGACAACATTGTTAACCTGGTAACTAACATGATTTTTTACATCAAATAAGTGCTGTTGCGGATGAAAATAGAATTGTTTTAAGTTGTTTCCCAACTACTTTTATTCTGATTCTGTTTATGGATCTGGAAGGACCTTAAGAACCCAAATTATCATCCATTCCACATCAATACACATTGAGGGAGATTTGTCTTCAGACTTCAGTAGCTGCAGGACGTTTATACCTGAAACATGTCCCACATTACCTCTGAAGGTGAAATTAAGTCTAGTTAATCGAAATAAAACTACTGCGCAAACATAGTTTAAGTGCATGTAACAGAATGCAGCAATGATTTAGATTTTATGTTACATTTCTGAATTTACACTTTTCTATATTATTATTATTATTTAAAGTTTTCTCTGATACATTGCTTACTTCGTTGAGAATGAAGCATATTTTGAATCTGTAAAGTAGGCATTTTCAGTGTCTGGAAAATACATATTTTCAACATCCATAGACAATGTTTTTTAAACAAAAGCATAAATCAAGGATTACTAGTTTTTTTAAGTCCAGATAATATATATTTTAGAATATATTAAGAAGCAAATTTAAACAGAATTTGGATGTTGGAGAAAGAATATATTTCACTGCCTGGGTAACATTTTTCTGGGCTTTCTCCCTTCATTTCCTGTGGAGTGGAAATGAAACATCCCGTTGGTGAAACAGCCAGCTGAATTGTGTGTACTCAGCATACATTGATTTGTTCCTGTGTAGAATATTTATTTCCCCTCTCTGCCTCGAAAAGTCCCTCATTGGGAATATGCTAATGTGATCCGTCACGATCATTGATTCCTTTTGAACTTTTTTATTTAGTTGCGGGAGGAGCAAATCACAGAGGTAGAGAGCAGGAGGTTTCTGCCGCAAGCCGTCGGCCTCTCTCCCACCATCTGCCGGACCTCATTTCATTTGAATAATAAATGATGGATTTTTTTCCCTCCTCCAACTCAGAGGTGCTAACGTGTCCTTGCAGTTCAAAGCGCCAGTCGTGAGTAAGGACTGTTGTTTCTAGTTGTCACTCAGAGACTCCATACCCTACCCAGGGTCTAAGGGCGTAGCATAGCATGCAGACTTCCATGAACCCAGCGGCAGACGGCAGCATTTTAAAGTGGGATTGAATGTATTCTGAGACGTGCTGTGAAGGGATTGGGTTCTTCTTTACTTGGAGTAACCGCATATGAATCGAAAAAATGGAATGGGCTTCCTGTTTGTCTAAGGAACTGAGAGATCTGGAAAAGTATTTCATGCTGAGTTAATTTATTCAGCAAGAAAACACTGTTCGAGACACAGAGAAATATAATCTATTGGTTATTGCCTTACCTACATGAATGCTTCGAGATTTCTAATTAAAATACATGATCATTCGACATGGGCTGAGTTTCTAAGATTTGAAGGCCAGCTCAAAATGAGCGTTTTCTCAGTAGAGCAATAGATTGTAGCTGTTTTACACATGTATGTAGATGTCAACTGTACATGTGAATTCATGTTCTGCATTGTAACATGTTTGACGTTTTGTGAGGACTCCAGGAAGAGTAAATGTTGCTTTTTGCTGTAGTCATACAGATCCTAATAACGTTCTTAAAGGGAAATACTAGTAATTTTCAACACACTACATGTGAGCTTTCAACAAGCTCCCGAATCTACAAAAGTTGATACTGTCCCCATTTTGATATTGGGAATAGGTCCCCACCTTTGAGAGTGGGAACAGGGCCCCAGTCAGGGCTGTAGTCTTTACAAAACCGGACAAACCTGTTATCCTGCGTCGCCATGGCTGATATGAACATTGTGTCCAACAAGACAGCCATATCTACCCAACACTAGTGTGACTGAGCAATCAGCGAGAGACAAACACCACAACAATTGATCCAAAACATGACTATTAAATTGTGGCTCAGACAGCAGGCTCAATCAACCAATGATGCTGCTGGGTAAAACTTCCCAGTATGAATTTTAAAAAATCCTGCTGTGGTGTATAATAATGTCGGAAACACGTCTAATCACTCATAATTATGCAGGGAGAAGGAATAAAACCCCCCAAATAGTGTTTTACGGGGAGTTTTCCCTTTAATTCTAAATAATGACCATCGGGGGTTTAGGTGAAATAATCGGAAGCATACGACCAGTAGCGGAGCCAGTAGTAACAGAGGCACTAACTTTAACTTCCGCATATAAAGGAGGCTCATTGACTGAACATAGTCCCCATCTGGAGGTGTACTGAGGCAAATCAGTTTCAGACTGTTACCCATAGACACACAGGCGTGCCCCAAATAGTCACAGAGCTCCTAGTCCCAGCCCTCGAGCCCGGTTCCCAATCTCTACAATCCACAGCCCCCATTTCCTATGTAAAGCTTTTAACATGTGCTCACAAATGGATTCAAATCCAGTCATCGAGCGCCTGACAGAGAGACGAACAGCATGTGGCTTCTCAAATAACCGCTGCAGCTTGTCTCTTGCAATTCAAATACTTGGCCGTGATTCAGTCAACTATAATTTACAGCTCTTTCATGCAAAATATATCGGAATATTTTGACAATCTATATTCTTGGCGGATGCAAAAAGCAAGCGAACAACTTCTATATATTTATACGGTTAAATGGAGAAAAGAAGGTCTGCGAGAGGGGGTGCGATGTGGCAGGGGACTAGGTTGATAGTCAGAACAATCTGCACTTGTCAAGGCAGCTTAACATTTGGTACCCTTCCTTATCAGTCAGTCCTCAAGAGTTTTCAGCCTTAAATGGAACAGTTAATCAGGTTGGTTATCTGGACACCCTTCAGGTCAGAGTGTACAGTAAACAGCCCTTGGGCATTAAGTTAGAGAGCATTAGGTCTAAAGTTCGCCTATACAGGTGATGACCATCTGTAATACATCTATTTCCTGTGTCACCGGATATTACAGGCATGACCAAGACATCGCTGTACTGTCAACGGTGTCCTGACTGCTGTCACCGGTAAGACTACATAAGCTTGCATTGTGTCCCAGGTCCAGAGTGGTGTCAAACTGACAGTTAAAAAGGTCATCAACAAAACCAGAGACTATATGAATGTAGTTCTTAAACATATAAATTACATCTTGGTTTATCGCATTTCTTGGAGCGAACACCAAAACCAATCAACCGACTGCAGGATTTGGAACGCTCTCAGAAACCTGTGTTCCGGAATGCAGGGTTCCAGCAGGACTTGACAACAGATTCGCCACTTCATTGCCTTTTCCAGAGTTTTTAGATAAAGTACCTGGAGCAGGGAATGCCCCTGATACACTAGTTACGATGGAAAGAAAATGAACGGAAGCCCCTGGGATCTGTGGGGCAGCGAACCAGACCTTTTCATTTCCCTGTCCTATAAAAACACTCCTTGGCCTTGCACACACTAGGACCCACAGGTCCAGGAGGGAACAATAGGATCCAACTTGCCATAATTAAACTATTATCAGCAATGCCTAAACATTAACCAACTTCCCAAATTATTACACAGGCCTCTGTAGTGCCACATAATCCCAGAATATTAACTAGGGGTGAAATATACAAAGGTCCTCTAACCGAACAACACTGAGCTTTAATAACCTCCCTGCGTTTCCGGGCCCCCATGCAGAGAGCGATGGGCCCTCCCGTTTTCCCTCGCTATCAAAACCATTAGGGGTGATAATGGCTAAGCATACATGCCAGCTGCTGCCTTGAAACAACATCTCAATGAGCTGGGTGTTTAAGTCTCTCATTATCATACCTAAAGTGTAGATTTCCCTCCTATACCAGCGGAGGGCCGTGCAGCACTCCTAGCGGCCACAGGGCGCTAATCATGGGATAAGCTGGAGTGCCACACTGTGAAAAACTATCAGATTGTCACCTTAGAGTCCCTGCGACCCCGGCCACATGAGAGGCAGGCAACGCTGGTGGCGCTGAGCTGAAACAGCAGGACAGCAGTTTGTTGTAAAGTTGTTTCAAAAGCCTGTTCTGATCCCGAGAGGGATTTTCAATATGAACCGAGAATGCTGTTGCAACACCTTAGGGTTAGTTATTAAGTCTACTTTCATGGTGAGTGGAGTGGAGCATACTAGTCATAGTGGACACTGAGCCTTCTAAGCCACCGTAGCAGAAGCCTAAACCCTTGGCTGTCATTTCGGGGTAGACCACTGAGATACTGTAGCTAGAGAAAGCCCTCATATACACTTCCCATTATGGTGTCTGTGAGCTCACAGGGCAACGTCAGTGAGGGACTGTCCATTTTGAAGTGATACATTTTCTTCTTCACGACTGGCTGATCTCCCCTGATGACCCTGTTGGACAAGATTCCACACAGGTCATCAGGGAGATTAGCCAGTGGAGTTGGACGTCCCAGCCAGTAGACTACATAGAAAGGGCGGAAGCCTTCGTCAGCTTCGCCGGTCCGCACTCGTGCAGCGTCTTGACCACTTGAGGCCCCTACGTATCTTCGTTGCTGCATGACAGTTGACATTAGCGCTCTCATTGTACTACTGGTGAAAAGGAGCCTCATAGTAATACCACAGAAATACCTCAAGGACACACAGAGCCTGCTGCCGCCAACACGTTAACCATTGTCCAGTCTGCCCAGTCAGGTAGAACATTTTACACATAGAACATTCCCTTTCATTTTCATACCCATGGTCATTCACCTTCATTTGTTTTACTGCCAAGTATACAGTTGTTGTGTATAAATATAAACGGAATGGAAAAACTTGTGGCGGGAGTACTGGGCAGTATGCAGCGTTTTGTCTGATGGGCCGGATTTATAGTAGTCAGACTGGATCTGGGCTAGGACGAGGGAGGGAAGGAACCAGAGAGTCCAGAATTTTAGTGGGTAAACTGGATCTCTGCTGAAAGAAAGAGAGAGAGAGAGAGAGGGACGGGGAGGGGGGAGAGAGAGCGGGCCCCAGGCAAGCTGCCCTGGCTTTGTTTACAACAAAAAGCCATTGTTTGATGTGGCCGCGCAGCCCGCTCCAAAGCTCCCGCTCCCACAGGATGTGCTCTGGGTAGCATGCCAGACGGAGGCCACTGCTGTATGACTTCCACCCAGGCCAGCTCCACTTCATGCGTAGTCCGGGGATCCTGGGGCCCTCCTGAGACCTCTCCCTCTCTCTTCATCAACTCAACTTATAGAACAATAGGACAATTGTTGGAAGGCCAAAGGGCGCTTTTTTTCCCTATATACTCAACTGACCAAAAATATGTGGGTAATGTTTGTCATTTGTAGATACACTGTTGTATAGGAGATTTTTCATGATTCCTGTCTGTACTATAGAAAGTGCAAGTAGAAAATAAATCAAATCCTGATTACAGTAGTATTTAACAACAGAAGGTAATACAATTCAAGTGTTGTCAATTGATACAAAGATTTACACCGACTCCAACAATTGGTTTGTTTGTATTCTCTGTTCAAGCGTTACTTACTGTCGTGTTTTCAAAGAACCGAAAAGGAGTAATGAATTCATAAGTGGTGTAGTTTTCACACTGAGGCGAGTCAAGTGGAATTAGTTTCCATACAGACGTAACTTTTTGTGCCGTCTGTCTAAGGTTTCAAGAAAAGCCAAGCCAGGCATGGTAATTTCTTTTATTTTACTCTCCCCTGCATTCTACAGGAAACATGAGTAGAATTCATTTTTCATTCAATGGAACATTTCTCTCTCAGTGTCAGCCTAGCCTGTCTGTCTGTCCGTTTCCATACAACCAAATCATTAACAGAATTGGGCCGTGTGTTCCTGCACTCCTACCTCACTGGCCCAGTTGCTGGGAGACCAGACCAGTCTCTGTCTTCTTTTTGATTTAATTGTTCAGTTCAAACGCTATGGCCAAGATGTTGTACAGGCAGCTGAAATCCTGTACTTTAAAAAAAGCAAAAAGCGCCTGTTTACATTCTTCTTAATCTTTTATCAGAGCAGGTCTTTGGAAGAGGTCACCAGCCATATGTTTGACGGATTGCTTTGTGGCTAATCCCACTATAAGTATGTTGCTCTTTTTTAATCCCCACGTTAGTGTAACTCATTGACGATCGGAAGAAAATGCAGCGGTACCTTAAACATGCAAGTCAAGGTAGGAAAGAAATAGTAGAGGCAAGGCGTCCAGCCGTGGCTCGGTTTGTTAGAGAGGAGCTGCTGTGCCACACAGACATAAAGGTTTGCTGTAACAGTAGCCAGTGTGGGGGGATAATCTGTGCCTTAAAGCAAGACTGGGCTAGCAGAGAAACATGTGGTGGTAAGCCAAGCTTAAATCCCCTCTGACCTTGCCCCCCCCTCCCCTTTCTTCCCTCCCCTCGTAGCAGCCAGGAGAGGAGATGAAAGAGGGGTGGCGATGCCTCTGCTGCCCCCCAGAGGACGGTCCTCAGACTGGTTGGGAGACAGCGTCGTCCATCACAAGCCAGCATCATCAAAGCGATTTGGAAGAGCCTCTGCAAATGTTCTCGTGTTGATATTGCACACGCGTGTACATGTCTGTGTGTGTTTCTGGGCTAAGCCATTGAATTAGGCTATTCAATACAAAATGAGTGCATAATAGAACTGTTCCTAACAGCATCGTCGCTATTGTCCGCGGATTGCATTCAGTGCAAATATGTGGATGCCTGAAAACTGTTAAGGTATGCATTGATCCTTGGATGAGTTTGTGATAACACCAGCTGTAACACTGTGGCTGGTTACCAGCCTCGTGTTCCGGCACATCGACCGTACCATTCAGAGCTCAATGAAGTCACGTGAGACACCGCTGAGAAGCCAGTAAAACCTCCTACACATAGCCATGAATTGGGATGCAGGGAGGAGTGTTGGTGAAGGGATCTAATACAGCTCGATCATAGAGGAAATGAAATCACTGAAACAAAAGAGAGGACTAACACCGGTTGATGGGCTCCTTTTCATTTCACGTCGCACAAGTCTGTCACCGTGGTTTATGGCTAGCCGTTTCATCTTTCAGCAGTCATATCTGGGGCTTAATAGGCTCTTAAAGCCACGCAGCTGTGAATGCTCTATGGTTAGTGGCAGACTATGTTTGTCAGGATCACTGTTGGTATTTTGATATGAAGAGACGTCCTATAATGTATGGCAGGGGTTCAGTGCTTCATCTTGTCTATAGCCCCCGCTATATGACAGGATAACCGGGCCCAATGAAATAATTTACATTTTCTAGAGCTACCTTTGATGAAAGCTATCCGACATATTGCGCGATAGCCCTGAAAAGTTATTATTGAAGACAGATATAGGGTAAGTGTGTGCTTCACACATTTCTTGCAGTCCTGCTTTTGTTGAGTGAATTGTTTAATATGAACTAAGAGCGGGAGCAATGAGGAACATCATTGCAAAACACATAAAAGCTCCACAACTAAGAATATAGTGCATTGATGCAAACGCAAAGTCAACTGACAAATAAAAATGACCGATATGAAAAGGTTTGCCAGTGTATGAAAGCCGCTGATGACGTCCTTCAGCAATGAGGCTCCTTTCATGTCAAATCAAGGCTAGCACACACAGACCTTGTCTACCCTTGGTTCTGTGTACCTGAGAGAAACCCATAAATTGAATATGAATACCAGTAGCTCTAGTGGGTATTGCTAATGCTGACAACATAATTGCAGTCTCAATGTGTTTATTTATTCCCTGTCGAAATGACACCCAAATTAATATGGGTGACACTGCACTGTATCATTCCTTTGAGCTCTTAATTACAACTTGTATTAAGAAGGTGATTTTATAAACAACATCACATGGACTCTAAGAGGGCAGCCTGTTCAGGGGGTGCTTGTCAAGATGTTCACTTCAGGACGTCAGACAAAGTTGCTTTCTCTCAACCAATATTGTACATGTTCTTGGGGAATATTTGACAGCCCTATTGCTTTTTAAACTGTGGCTACAGTAATTACATAGAGCTGCTTTTCAGGAGAAACTGATGACAGCTTTGAATGAACCACTGGAATTTCAATCAGACTCATACCAACCAAGGACATTTCTCTATTTCTCCCACTCAACTCTTTCTTTGACCATTCATTCTCGGAATCTACCACTCCAATGAACCGGACATTCTCTGAATCTATCAATTCATAGGACACAATCGCATCTTTTCTCTCGAATGATTGGAATTGAATATCAGCTATCAGTGTAGACTAATGTCCTGGAGTAGAGGTGAGGCAAATGAGGATAAAGAACAATCCTAGATACATTAATCTCTATGGAATTGAATCTATACAAAGGCAAATGTGTTATGGAGTACATGTAAACTTGGAATATAAAAACTTTCCCTCACTGGAAAAAGACAGCTCACAGGGAGGAGACAAAAGAATAGTATCATAATGATCATTTATCATTCACTGTGCAATATGAAAAGGTATTGAATCAGAGAGTGAGATTGCTTGCCTACTCACACCTGCTGCAACAAACCTTCCGCAGACCTGTTCTCACTAATGTACAGTCAAATAGAGGGTGTTTGCAGATGTCCTGTTTCACCCACAACCACTCACGCACACATGGAAGTATTGTACGTGCGCTGGTGTGAAAAAGAAATAGTTTTTTTGCTAATACTATTTCATCAATATTACCAAATGATATCCTGGGAGAGGGAGATCATGACCAATGATCAGTAATTATTGACAGCAACTCTGGAGTAATCAGGATTAAATGCCTTGCTCAAGGGCATATTGACAGATCACCTTGTCGAATTAGGGTTTTGTTCGTATTCATAATACGGTAAGAGTTATCCCAGATACAGTCAAAGGGGCCCTTAGAATATATGCAATTGCGTAGCAGCGCTATATGATGTTATTGAATCTCTAAAATTGAATGTGAAACAAATGGCTGAAATAAGCTGATGCTAGCCTGTCTCCTAGCCCAGGAGAGATGCCCAGGGATTAGCCGGAAGCGATGCTGTGCTGGGAGGCAGTGGAGGGACTGGAGAGAGGCCGGGTCTACACAATACAACTGGGCTCTCCAGGCAGCCATCATGCTGCAGTGACGAAGTACACAGGATAATGTGTCACACAGCAGTATGTAGGTGTCACAAACAAGAAGTCTGTTCTACGCCCTGTCAAAAAGGCCTTCACGGAAAACAATGAAAGACAGTCGGGAGAGAAAGAGCGAAGGGGGAACGAAAAAGGGCAAAAGAAAGAAAGACAATCTCTCGACTGAGATTTTTAGCGGCTCTTGAGAGAAGGTTAGTAAAGGTGTGAAACTCGCTGGGGTAAAGAATAGAATTTTTGGTCCTTTTTGTCAGAATGTAAAAGGGTTGGTGGGATAATATAATTGGTTCCAGGAGTGTGAGAGGAAGAGGAGGGAGGGGAGCACTTATACATACCCCCCAAAAACCCCACAGTACATAGCCAACAGGAGAAAGAAAAGAAAAAAAGAAAGAAAAAAGGCAAGTTGACAGGCAAAATGGGGGACAGTTAGGCTTAGTGTTATTACCATGACAAAGGGTAAAAGAGGACTGCGTCGACTCCCTGCATGGAGGGTGAAGGGTTTTAAGGACAGAGCAGCAGGAGACGAGGAAGTGGCATGCCGGGATGCCTGTGTGTGTGTGGGTGTGTGTCTGTGTGTGTGTGTGTGTGTTTGCGCGTGCTCCTGTCCTATCCAGGGCCAAAAAGTTTTACTTTCACATACAACAGTAGCTTGTCCCTTTCAATACGGCAAACTGCATCACGTCCGCAGATTGAACACGGACATTGGAAGGTCCACGGTGTGCACTGGGTTTAATGACAGAAATTGAGCGATTAGGTATGTTTGTTATTTTTTACGTGGGAAACTTGGGGTGGCATTAAGAGTCAACTGGAAAAAGAGAACGTATCAAAGTCGGGTCCCACCTAAAGGGCCCTTCAGGCAAAACAGGAGACATATTACTGCTCGGCAAGGTAAGAAGTGACATCGGTGAAATGTTGTGAAGAGAGATAGCAATAGAGCCTCACATTCATAGACCACATGATAGTACCGTGTGTGTGTGTGTGTGTGTGTGTGTGTGTGTGCGTTGCCGCTAAACATCAAACCAGAACATCAAAGAGCACAGGCCCGCATGTGTTAATCCATTTCTGCCTGTGGTATTGACCATGCATTACCCCAGATACAACTCCATTCTCACTGAAACATCACCCATTTGACACTGTAGTGCTGCAACCCAATGTCACCGGTGTGAGGACAGAGGAGAGCATTATGTAAAGAAAGGCGACTATTAACAAAGAAATCAGGCGGCATAAAGAATTACAATTCCCTCAAATCCACTTAAAAATATACATCTAGTGTCTCAAACACAAACGGAAATGCAAAACTTTGGTTTAGGTTAAGCACGTATGTACTATTCTCCAGGGAATGTTAATGTTGAATTAAATCCCAAAATACAGCAACAAATTGCAATAAAACAGATAAAACAAGCAATACAGCAATGAGAAAGGAAAACATGCTTGATTTTACCAGTTCAGGCACCCAGTTCCATCTTAGCCAGCAGTTCCCATCGCTTACGGCACGTACATATACAATCAGGTCAGACAGAGCTACTGTTCTGATTAGGACTGGCTAGATACGGTGCAGGATATGGCTCGGAAAACGTGTCTCAATCGATGAATAGTCCATGTCACTATAGTCCAGATTATCTCATTATCCCAACTGCTGCATTGAGTAGTTTGTAAATTGAGGAGAGGATGAACTTTTGACCATTTGAGACTCTCCCAAGAACCTATGGTACCTTATGGGTATATTTCCTGTGTGGTTTTGTAAGCTATGATTCAAATGTATTTTGTATCGTAGGTTACAAAACACAGTAAAGGTATGAAAATCCACTCTTTCCAACTCTTAAACACTAACCAAATACCTATACATATTAAAACATAATAAACATAATATTCTAGAATACTCTCTATTTATATGTTTTGTAACAATATAATTGGTAATTGAGAAAAATTGCTGCACTCTTTGTTTATATTTGTTATTGCCATTTGCCAAACAGCATTCTAAAAGAGCTTGTCACAAACATATCTTATTTTCTAACTGACCAATAACAAAGTGAGCTTCAAATATTTCTGCCAATTACAGCTTTTCAACATACATATCCCTCCCCGCATGGCTCATCAACTCTGGCTATGTTCAGTAACCCAATGTGAGCAGATGTGATTCCCAATTGTAGAGTATAGTGAGGCATGTTTTACATAACATATTCCTATTTTGAAACTTTTTTTTACATATTTAAACATTTTAAAAAACAGGGTGGACTGACACACACTGTGGTAAATGCACCGCTCGGGTGCCCTTCTACTCCTCACTCAAAACACTTCTAGACAGTACAGGCAAAATCCTTGCTTGAGAAATAATATTTTTCGCTCAAAAAGCATTTCTGTTCTTTCTTGTGTTCCATTTTAATATAAAATGATTACAGTGCAAGTTACTTAATTGTTCTAAAGAATTATTTGATACCGAGATATTACAAAATAAAAATAGACAGCTGCTATGCCTTTAAAACGCTTAAGTGTTGAGGAGAATACACTCTACTCCTAACACTTTAAAAAGGTCCTGATAGTCTTGTTGGAATGTTGCTGGGAATGGAAACATATCTGATATTATCTAATAATGTTTAAATCAACAAATATATCCATTACTAGACGATATCTGATTGGGACCACTCTATGAAATATGTTGCTTCAGTTATCTCTGGTGGTTGGTTCATTCCAGACTGCCCGGCATGCCAACATATATGAGATATATATTCCACATATCTGATTTAAAGTTAAGCCTAGGCCAGACCCACCTGGAATGTTATTGTGCCTTTAAATCCAAATTACACTGTTATCATTTTTCAATGACATAAACAAGCAGAGAATTTGTTCTCACTATTTCAGAACTCAATTCTCAATTATCTGATTAGGTGTTGTTCTGACTTTAGAGCACATCATAGTATGAGGCACTCCAGCATTCCTTATGAAGCAATTTCTTTCTCAGTTGACTCCCCACTGACTTTTTCAGGCAGACTATTTTCGTATTACTTTGAATTTAATGTGCAAGGGATTATCAGGTAGTTTTCTTCTTGTGCTACTTTACGATTATGCCATATTCCCCAAGACAGCTGCACAGTAATGGCTAATGTTTCTTCATTTACATTGTTCTGTTGTCACAAGCAAGACAAGTGACAGTTCTGTTGATGGTCTGTCTCTTTTGGCTTAAGCCTAATGTATACAAATAAGATTATGGCCATAGTATAGTTTTTTCCAGTGTTTTGCATTTCTGAATAATTGATCCTTCAGTCAATGTGGACTTGATAGAATTCCAAATGAACCATCAGAGCTCCATTTAAAGCCCTGGCATAGGTCCAGTCATTTAACTAACGGTCAGAGTCAGGGCACCAGTCACCGGCAGCTAGCAGCTATTATACAAATTGTGCCCTGGTGTACCGGTAATGTTCTGGCACCATGTAAAGTAGCATGCCCTATGTGACACGTCTGTAACCATGTACACAAAAGTCTTCACACACAACCTGACACTAATGTCAGTCAATTGGATATCTTGTTATGACATCCTCCTTCGTTTTGTTGTCCACCTTCCCAGTGGCAACAGTTTATCTCTCTCGGCTTGTTCCGTTTTGAGTGGTGTTGTCATCGTGTAAACTGCTGTTGTGTATGGTGAAAATGTAATTGTAGACCATTGACAGCTGTATTTCCATGTGCCTGGCCACTCTGATTGTTTACCCAAACACAGGCTGATGGATGGAGGAAACAAGGTGGAGAGTGTGGCCTGACAAATGTGTTGTGTCGTGATGAGCATGACACAGAACATTGAGCTGGCACAGAGTGTAGGGGAACACACTTAAGGAATAGGACTCATTTTGTGGGACTAGCCTCATACACAAGATGAGTGTCAGAAAACATTTGTGTCACAATTATTGTGGATTGTTCACTGTTGCTATAGCTCCCAGGCATCTCATTACGTTATTGTATTATGCAAATGATTGACAGAAATCCATCAAAATTTGGATTCCACCAAATTCAAGAATTGGGGTCGACAAGGTTGATGGGAAGGACAATAGACCTCACCGCCCTGCCGATTATAGATCATTTGCATTCGGTTTGCTGACACGACCAGAACGGAGAACAGAAAAGCATGTCCTCAACTTCCCCCTGGATAAAAACAAAATGTTTTCTACCTTTCCCAGCTTAAGCATGGTATTACCCAACATTTTAATGGTTGATTATACTTCTCACTGTGTTCCTTAAATCATGCATATTGTTGTCAAAAAACAAACATATAATTTAAAACCTATTAGACAGTGACGGTTGTATATTGTTCTTACTCTGGTGTGTAGAAGGAGAGAATTAGAATAAATAAAAAATAAAAAATCAGGAGAGCTGAAAAAATGAAAACAGGAAAAGTAGGCCATCCTGATTAGACCTGCAGTGTGTTTTAGCAGGCTGACTGAATGAATGTGTATTTTTTTCCATATCTCCGATATGGAAGACTTTCAATGAAAAATATGAGTTCAGCATCATTTTGTAAAAAAGATAATAATAAAGATAATAATATAATCAGAAAAAAATTGCAGAATACCCTTGGTTTTGTTTCTTTTTCTATCGAATCGAGGTGTTAATCTTCATGGGAATACACACAGAAAAGCTCATATTGAGACCTGAAATGCCATACAGTTCTTTTGTTTCATTGCAGATAGTTGCTAGAAGGACATTTTTATCAAAGGATGCACTCTGGGTGAGTGTCTGCTAAATGACTAAAATGTAAATGTAAGCAGAAAAAAATTCTCATGCAGCATATGAATATGTAGATATAAAAAATATGAAGCCCTTGCATGCTGTTCCTTGTACTGTACATTTAATATAAAAGCTTTAAATCCTGCAAATGTCATACATGCCCTTCTATAAAAGTGATTTTTCAGCCATGATGATATATGTCTATAAGAATAGAACAACAGCATGTTGAGTGTTCCCAAACTATCTGCTCTCAAACATAATGGTCTTGATATTACCTGATATTCCCAATAGTGTTCTGTAGAAGTAATGTCTCAATTGTCTCTAGTGTATCACCCTCAGACAGTGTGTGCCTTCCCTGGGTTGCTTTGCCAGTGTTGTGTCTTCTTCTTTCCTGTGTCATATAAGAGGAACAATTTGCAATAAATTATTTCAACCTTCAATGCTTACTAGGAATCAAAGCAGAGTGCAGTATATATCACATTGGCCTCTGTAGAGAAGACAACTGTATGGGAATTGAAAAGTAATGAACCTTGACTTCTACCATTGAGAGCTTTTCTCGTGAGAAGGATACAATTTATCTACAGAGTGGAGGTGGAAGGAAGGTGTGGACCTTCAACCTCTCAATATGAATAGGAATTTTATTTGAAATATTTATAAGAAACAGTCAAAGACTTTCCACAAGCTTGTCTGACCAAGTGAAAATGTTTGTTGTTCAATGAAATGCTTGAGAAAAAAATCTACGGAGTTCTACTGCTGTAATGTTGTAACTACAGCTGGTTAACCTATAAAATTAACTGGAAGCTATTAATAACTTCATTTATGTTACTCAATACTGTTCATCTCACATGTTTGCACTGAGTCAAAAATGCTAAATAATTATGCTACAAACTGTTATTACATACCTGATGTATCGTAATCACATAAAATCTTTCCCGAATATTTCATCTGAAATAATGCGTCAATAACGGTATTTGAAACTGGACTCTGAATGCTGTTGATATTACTTCTGAAATAATCATTATGAATTTCAGTTATTCATTGGTGATATTATATTTGTTCAATTCAATAGACTATAGCTATGGGAAAATAATTAAGATATCCGTGTCATATTATATTTTGAAATCACATTTAGGCTAAATCAATCATGTATCTAAAACCAGCATGGGTATAGAAGTGTGACTCCTAGACAGAGAGTAGATCTGTTCTTAATGGAAGGGAAAGCTACATCCAATGTCAGACCATCATCTTTGCTATGATTGACATGACATCTGAGAAACTGTCTTTCCATGTAGCTGTCATACCGTAAAATAATTCCCTTTGAGTATAGTCACTTTCTCAGTAAAGGATGTGAAAGTGACCTCACTTCCCTTGTATAAACAATTTTTTGTGACCAGGTTTATGAGCATGGAAGAAGAGAAATTGTTCCATGACTCTGGCAATAGCTCAGTGACATTGGAATGTCATTGACAATTTCCGGGGAATTCAACTTCAGCATCACTATTACAAGTAAGGACATCTAAGTAAGATTCTATAATTTAATTACTTTCTTCAATATTTAAATATTTGTTCATTTTAGGTTACTCAAAGTGTAATTAGGAATAATCAAGAAAAACAAATAAATAAATAATATAAGTAAGTGAATGAATAATGAATAGAGAGAAATCCATTATTAAATATATCATTAAACATACACAACCTTTACATAAAAGCCATTATTTATAATACTATTCTATTAATTTAATTTTGAATCAAAATTTGTCCAATTGGGGTAAGAAAATAGTTTTTGAGCATTTGAAATAAATGATTTTACAGAGTTTTACATGACCCAAAAATACTGATGACTGTTGAGCTACTCTGTCAATTCAATAGAGCTAATTATAGCCTGGGATTCAATCAAACTCATGGAGGACAGGTAATGCAAAAAACATATTGATTTGAACTGAAATTATCCGGTTTATGTAGTTCGGGTATGATTGAAGATTATCAGAGTGAAAGTTTTCCAAAGTTTTCTAGTTATTCTTCGTACAGAATGTCAAACAAAGGCAAGCTGGGATCCTGTCTGGGAAGAGATTCTCTATTTCTGGATGTATTATAGGAGAATTAGACACGCCTCAGCCCCACTTCTCTCCCTGGACATGACCCAAGGAGCAGTAATTTATGAAACATGCATTGGATGGCATAAGTGTTCTTCTCCCTTGGTAATCCCTCTGGGTAACTGAGGAGACTGTACACACACTAAACACACACACGAACTGAAACACATACAGACTGAAACACACATGCAATGAAACACACACACACACACACACACACACACACAAACACGCACACTAATACACATGCTAAACACACACACACACACACACACACTAATACACATGCAGAAACACACACTAAACACACACACACACAAAACACACACACATGAACTGAAACACACACTAAAACACACAACTGTTTGGTGCTTTATTTGAATACATAAATCAAATGAATTTACAAAACAATCTGGACACCTACAGACAATGCTCTTCTGTCTCTCCACAGCGAGGCTGCCATGGCCACTGACACAGAGCAGTACCTCACCAGCTGCCTTGTCCTTGACTTATGTAGGCCTGGAATCTGAAGGCCTTATAGTGTGAGCCTGTGAAGATGGTCAAGACTCATGAATATCAGCATCGCAAGTTTGCAATGATAACAGAGAATGAACCGGTTTAATTTCAGGGGCTGATATTTGAGCAGCTTGTCAGCTTAGGCCAATCCCTCCAGGATTTCTCTGAGGTTTTTTATAATATCCGCAGGCTAAAATGCATGATTTTGTTGAAGCAGTTATGACATTTTCATTGCATAATGAATGGTTTTATCCAGTTTCCAAAAGAAAAAGTGCTGATAAGAGTCGGTTGGCTTGTGGCTCGATTGAATGATTTTATGCAGGAAATGGGTGTAGATGTTTGAAATTGGGAGAACTCGTTCTGCATTGTGGCAATAGATTAGTTTTATGCTGGGAAAACACTAGGACTCAAACAGGCAACCCCTCACGTAATACGCACCAAATGGTTGATTTATACAATGGAGTCTATAATCACAGAATGGGGGGATCGTTGAGGGAGTGAAAAGGCTGTTGCAATAGACAGTCCCGTTCCAGAGTGAACAACCCACACAGTGGTAGACCCCGAGGAAATATTGGCCCATCCTCCACCATCCTCATTGCCTCACTTCAACAGAACTTGTTGTTCATTATTCCATTTCCTATTTGGATGTGATACCAGTCAACGTTACTGAGTATTGAATAGCTCTAACATTAGAACTTAGTAGTGTTTAACACATTGAGTACCTGAAATCCAACCAATTCGCCAACAACTGCCAAAACAACATGATTGTAACACATCGTAATTCAAATTGAACTGTATGTTTTGCATGGATTGTGTATCTCTGAGTCTACTTGGTGTTCTCCAGAGTGTATGGGCCCGGCATCATGGCTGAGTAGTCATTTGGAGGGTGGTCAGCCTGTTAACCGATCCGCAAGGAAAAAAATGGACCTGATTGATAGGATTCAAGGAGTTGTTTGAGGCAAAGTGGGAGAGAGATTTTGCAGTATGTTGGAACAATTTCACCGATATTCCGCTGTAAAACCTACTCATGCAGAAATAATGGATTTGTAGACATTTTATTGATTTATGTATCCACTATACTATTTCCGGTTTGCAGTACTGACCATGACCCAAACCACTAACTATACTTCAAATGTGTATCTGTACTTTTAATTGCCCATTTTCCATTTGAAAATATGCAAAACACAGCATTTTATCATTATTATTTATTATAATTATTTTCACTTTACTGATTAATATTTGCTTTGCCAAAAAAGCTTATCAATCCAACCTATTATTACTTAAATTTGAAAACTACAAAATAGTTGAAAGATCGTCCAGGCTTCCTTACCATCTTTATGTTTATAGTTTTCAGGCATGTCTCCAGCAAAAATGTGTTTACCGCTCTGTCTCTTTTTCAATGCAAGCCAAAATGCTCTCCTTACCTCATACTCATAGCTTCAGTGAGTCTGAGCTAAACGTCGTTCAGACACCTACCATTAAGAAGAATGTTGGGGTACACTGTAAGTTAGCCATTAAAGACCTATTTACAGGTCTTTTAAACCAATCTATCATTGTTTATGAATTTTCAACCTTCTCTGTCACTGTTGATTAGTTGCATATAGTAGTTTGGCAGGATGTGATTGCTGCAGTAATGTAGAGTGAGTAAATTGTTAGCGTCTGCCTCTCCAGAGTGAGCGGTATTTTACGTACAGTTTTTAGCACCCACTCACCTGATGACCTCAGCATTGCAGGCACCCAAGCCACTAAAGAGAGTCGCTACACCGTAATTACGCCAGAAAATTCCTGCTGACGATGCCTCCCCCTCCTAGCGGGAACAGAGAATGTAGTGGTCACAAAAGAACGCTATAGATTGCTGCAAGGCCTGAGAGGCCCATCATTTTGTTTTTTAATCTGACATATACATTTGTCTGATCAACCCAGACCAACTCACAGTTTTTCCAATAAAAACAACATGCTTTTCCTTTTGAAATTTCACAGTGCTTTGAGGATTCCATCTGGTGTCAAGCTGTTTTGGTCCCATTTCCTGGTGCGATGTAATTTAGAAAACCAATAACGATGGCCCTGGATGTTTGTTTTGATTTTGATGACGCGATTACAATCAACATCTCATGAATATGCATGAGGCTGCTGCTAGGTTTTCTTTGCTGCAATTTCCCGGAAGGGCAATCTCTTAACTTCACCATCTCTTATTAGTGAGGGTTAAAAGAACCTTCTGACTGCCTTAAGTGTTCTTCTGTTGAACATCCAAGCCATTTGTTTTCAGAACAGGGAGACTCTCATAATACATGTTTTCATTTGACATAGGTAAAATACAAGACATGGCAAGCCTCCAGCAGCATAACCAGCCACATAGACTCTCCTCATCATCTTCATCATAACCCCCTCACCCTCATCACCATCTCCATCGCCACAATCCATCAACATCACTGTCGCTGTCTCAACAATAGTTGACATTTTGCATGTGTTCTCTCTACAGCTTTTGGTCTTTGCCTGTCATTCACTTCCATTCTGAACAGCCCCATGTTAGACTAATCCCTCACCCCCTGCCCTGCCGTCCACAGGGCACTCCTCAGCCCTGTCCACCCCCTGCCCTGCTGTCCACACACGCCACGCCACGGCATGCTCATCTTACTGGGAGGCGACATAAAATTCCACCACTAATCCCTTAACTTCCTCCTTTTCCCTTCCAGAAAATGCTGTTCTCCTTTCCTCTTGATCTCATTAGTAGCAGATACATTATTCTATTTAGATTGGTTCCCTGCCTCAGTTTCACACCCAATGTTGTTAAGTCTCACTAGACCTTGGAGTCCTAACACAGACAAAATACGATGACTACGCCGTATCACTTCTCCAGTGTGCTGTGTGGCTGTTTATGGTGCCTCTAGCTGGAGCATAAATGATCCAGTTTGCTGAGAATGCTTAGAGAAAGCTTGGCAATACCCGACTCTGCTGGTTTCCCTGTTCTGCACCTGATCAAGGGTTTTCTCCCTCTCTTTTCCTTTGTGTCTGGCCTGTTGAGCTGTGTGGGGAGAGAAGCCTGTAGAAAGAGAATCCCAGATCAACCTCAGTGTGTGACAGTACATGAATATAGTCAAACACAGCAACGCCCAAACACGGATGCCTCCTTCTCTACCTCAACAATAGAATAACAAATCATTCACATTCAACAAGATAAAATATTATCCATGTACATACTGTAATGGCAAGTATTAATATTCCTAAATTCATTTTTTTTCTTCCTTTTAGCAGCTGGGTGGTTGCATCTTAAATGTAAGAATTAGGGTTGATGGCTGCTTTTTGGCCATTACATACAACTTAATATATTTTAATAATAGTAGCATTGTCAAGATTAGATTAATATAAATGTGTGACTTCCTACACCTGTGTTCCTAATAAATATTTATCTTCCATAGCCTTACTTAGTATGCAAAGCCTTTGACTCACTTTCTTTTATGTGTATATGGTGAAGAATACCTCAGCATCTTAAAAATGAATGTCTGGAACATGGTGTTGAATCTCAGAAGGTTCTTTACTACTGTGTATTAAATGTCTTGTATATTTAATCATCTAACGAAGAGACGTATGAGTTTCATTTCAGAAATGATTTACCAATAAAAGTTAAAATGCTATACATCAGGGAGCTGATAAGCTTATTTCATGGGCACAGTCGGTTGTTTTATTTCTCCTGAACTGTCTCCCTATTCCTCAGATTTTTTCTCTAAAATTTTCTGCTCTTTCATTCACCAAATGTTTAATCTGTTCTCTATCCAAGATGTGCAACTTTGCTTTGTAAGTGTGATGGCAATCTACATCATGTGTCAAAATACTTTAGTCAGGTCAGCTACTGCTAAAACCCCATCAATGGTCAGTTTTTTTCTACTGTATGTGAACAATTGTATAATGTTCCGGAGAGCGTCTCTGCATTTTCTATGAAATACTTGCTGCAGTAAAGATATGGCAGTCTCATAATTTAATAAAATGATTTGCCCAATGTTTACACCCATATATTATTGATGTTTACCATCTTCAATGCTTTAAAACATATCTGTAATTCTCTTTTCTGTTTAGATTTGTTTTGATCTATGTTTTACTCTTCATCTCTGCTAACAGTTTATAAAATGTTCATGAACTCACGTGCAAGTGTTATATAAATATGTTCACGTACTCTACCTGTATATGCTGATACTACAGACCCACTGACAGACATCTAAATATTTGATTATCAATACACCATTGATCATCAATCAAAAATAAAAATTAATTATTGATGATGACATTATTAAAATTAAATCAATATACATTTTGCATATGGTTTGGCTGATGGTGAAAAGGACAATACTTAGACTAGTTTAGCTTGACCTTTTGTTCGGAAGTCATCTCTGCCATGCATCTGACAGTCAAGTGTATTATATGAGAACATTGCCCCCTGCTGCTATAGACCAACAAATACTATTGAAAACAGAAAAATAAATAACCACAAAAAAATCTAGTCAAATCCTTGTACCAGTGTCAAAAGATCCTTGGACTTAGGTTGTATTCACAACATGTTACGTTTTAAAAATCAACATACACATGAGAAAGACCCAAGAGCTCTGGTCATACCTTCATCAGGAAAAAACAGTTTAACAACTGGCATCCTTCTAATGACTCCCATATGTGGTGGTATTTCCCAGTTCTAAATCTGAATGCAACTTGTATCTTACTTGGATTCACTAATATACAGAAATGCTGAAATGGTCATTTGAGGTCTACCGTTGTTAGCCAGGTCCAACTTTGTTAATTAATATGCAATTATTTCTCATTGTTCAACATTAGAAGCAAAGTGTTTAAACCAGTAGTGATGTGACCTGCTAAGTCTGTGATATAGGAAATCAATACTTCTGAAAACTACCAGTTGAGGGTTGTTCCTAAAATATGCCATGAGTGTAATAAATGCCAATGAGTTAGCAATACAAAAGGGTTTGAAGCATACTGTGTACAGTCCAATGATCTTGAAATACGGATCTTTCTCTAAATAAAGGGGACAGTGTGTGACATAAGTGTAAACTCAAAATAAGTTGATACTAAATGAAATACTGGTGCAGCTTCAAATGAAAAATTACAAAAGTAATGGTTTAGATTAGGATTTTGAGACAACACTGTGAACCCAATTATTTTTGCAAAACTCAAGAAATCGAGGCAATCAGTTGAAAAACTCTAAAGTTTGCAAACCTTATAAGTTTAGTGTTCTCTTCATTGGCTCCTACTGGAATTATAGAAAAAGCATTAACAAATATTTTTGACCAGATTTGAGTTGTAGAAGCTTAAAATGCCTTCAATGTAAATGGATTAAATAGTCAATTGCATGCAAGCCAACTAAGCTCCTCCCTCCACTGAAAAAAAACATATAAAAATATGACATATGTGTTAAAAGATTACACATTTAATGAAAAATGTGTATTGCCAATTTGTTGGAGTTGTTTTTGTTTTTCATGAAGAGGTTGTCAAATGTAAAATATGGAGACATGATGAATAAAACCCAGCTCTATTCTTTTTACATGATTAATGTGTATAGCCAAATTAAACCAATACAACTTTGTGACAGGTTCTGTGTAAAACAAAATTGTATTTTCCATGGTAGTACTTTAGGTTAAAAGATTTTTAACTTCCCAATATTTTTAGATAATCTAGAAGCTTTGCCAGAGTTGTGTAACCCTACGTACAAGGCACTGGCCTGCAAATAAATACATCATTCCCATTAGAATCCAGTTTAAGTTTTGACTGCAAGTTGGAATATTTATTTAATTGTAACACTAATTTCAGCATTGGGTGCAACGAAAACAATAAAATGATTGGTTTACTTGTGCGTATGTCTTTAATTTTGGTGTAGTTAAGATTAATTAACACATAAAAAATACTAATAAAAATAATTTCTAAATATCAGCCTTCAGTAAAACAAACTTGTTAAAATAAAAAAATTGAGTAACAGTTATACAAATATTTCAAGACCCTTTCGGTAAAAAATGCCTCAGGGTTTACAGTGCATAAATCCACTAAGCAACAATATCTATGTTACATGAAATATAGACATTACTTGCTTTTTGTTTACTAGCCAGGTTTGTTTGTGCAATAGTTAATTATTGATCACTTATAGCTATTCTAAACATTCCTGAAGAATAGAAAACATGGGATTTTCAAAATTTTAGTTGCCACAATAAAATACTATATTAAAAATATATTATAAAAAAATATATATAATTGCTGATTGGTTTAATTCTAGCCGATAGGTTTGAAAAACAAAGTGTCAGTGTGTTTCATAACACACATAATTCACTTCAACTTCTAGGTTGTGCAAACATTTTTCCCAGAAAACAGTCAAGACAAAAACACATCCATAGAGCCCGGAATGCCCAGGTCTGGTGACGTCCCTGCTCTGACCTTCTCATCCAAAGCGTCTTGAGAACGAGAGAAGAAAGCTACAACAAATCAAAGAAACGTTGTTGAGATTCTTCCCATGATAGAGGCAAGTATTTTTCATTTTACACAGTGCCTTAGTGAGTGACAGCCCGAGCATAAACCCTAGTCCCTACCCTCCAGTCTAAACACTTCTGAGATCTGAGAGGGAATGTTGGATTGTGACATGGTGAGAGACCAACTTCACCCTCTAATAGGCTTTGTGGGATTTTGGAAGTATTTGCTACACCATACTCCAAATGTCTAGGAGGTAGGAGCTTGGAGTTGTTTTAGGCAGCCAGGACCCCGCAAACCTTTTAGTGACCTAGAATAATCTTACCACATAGATAATTAAAATGGCTGGGTACTAAGTCCCTGATAGACTGAGGATCTATTACAAATTAAAACCGTATTGTCAGGAAAAAATCAGTAAACTAGGTAAAGCCTCATATTGTAAGCTGCAATATATTGTATGTAATAAAACGTCAAAGCTGTCCAGTTTCTTACTCAAACCAATGTTGCATTGCACAGCTTAGTCATTGGTAATGGCAAATATGTTCATGTCAAAAGCTTTTCTGACTTAACAAGGTATCTGGAAAAAGCAAAAATATTCCAGAAACCTACAGAAAGAATATTCTCATCTTGACAAATTGAAAATGGCCGGCTTTGATTGCATGCTGTTACTGATAACTACACTAAGCTATCTCAACTGTAGGCTAAGCAACACACAATTCATGAAGTGGATGTAATTTTATTAGTGTAGAGCACCACTCCTGGTTTAGTATTCTGGTGTAGTATTTAGAGTAATTTATTTCTGAGAAGACTGCAGTAGGCATATTCTATAACCTTGGCACATTTAGCTATGTTTTTCAAGAACATTTCCATCATTTTTCTGGCATTGTTTATTATGATATGTAACCTGTACTAGAAATAGAAGCTAATATTGCTGATTGTCAATGGAACAATTATTCGTTCTAGTTATCGTTATTGCATCAATTCATGCATTAATTTAATGCATTATAAATTTTTGTCCATATCATACTTTTAGAGCTGCCTTTCAGACTTCAGCCTTGAGACTTCACGTGAAATGTAATGGTCAGTGTCCTACAAATTGCATAATGTTTAACCCGCAATTCATGCCTGTCACTCAATCATTTACCATGTCAGTTGAGATTTCTTTCCTCATTAACGGAATCACATTTATTTTATTTTCAATTACTGTCATAAACACGTTTAAATAGTCATGCACTGGCTCATTAGTTGTGTGTACTGAAAGGGGACTGAGCATCATCATCTGTCAAGCAGAGTAGTGGGACATTACATAGGATGCTAACCCAGTAGGCCGGGTATCTAAATACCAGGCGCACATTTCATAATTTCAGATTCAGAAGTGCTTTATAAATATACATTTGATTTATTGACTGTTGAGGGTACTTTGTGTTTTGCGCTTTAAAAGATGACAGTAAGTACTTCAAAATACGTTCAAAATATATTTTGACAATAACTGGGCAACTGTTCAGAATTAGACTTCATGGGTAAACACTTCCTGAGAGTTAATAATAATAACCTGTCTGGCTGAAAGAGCTTAGTAAAATGTGTGAAAGCTGTTATATAGGTTTGCTCTGGAAAATGTTTTTTGATAATACATACATCACATCGCCCCATGGTTTTCAAAACTCGTCCCACACGATGCTCTGATGCTTGCAGTCTTTTTGAAGCCAGACACCCCATCATCATCTTCCTGCCATTCGTCAGACCCGCCTGTTGTGGAAAAATAGATACATAGATGTTTTTTCTGTTAAGTTTCACCTTGAAACTAACATTTGCACACACAAATGAAAGGAATATGACACGAGACGAATCCACTGCTATGTTCAAATCCCCATGATGTTGTTGCCATGAAGAAGATAGGCGATGTAGCGTCTACCCTAAACATGGTTTTCATCGCCGAATGTTGCTTCACCGCTCTTTCAGCAGAAGTGATCTTTCATGTATTGTTTTGTGTCTGTCACCATATACAAATTAATAATTAATAATAACGCTATTACTGTGTTAATTATAATTACATAATTATGCATAAATACTGTAGAATGAATTGCAACTGTGTACCAATAATTTGGAACATTCATTGTCATCCTTGTAGACATCGTACATAGAACCCATAGCTCCCTCAGCAGTCAGCATACTATTTAATGTCACACTGCTCTGCTTGACAGATAATGTGTGATGCTCAGCCCCTGATTTATACAGTATACACACCACAAATGAGTCAGTGTATGACTCATTAGCATGTAGTGATTACCTCTAGTCTGCAACCCACAGGCATCACCAGATGCTGGGTATTTTCTCTGGTGATTTTTTTGCCTGGGGTGTACAGAAGCCATCATCACTTCCTGCTTCTGTTGGCCCAGTTTGCTTTCAGTGTTGTCTTCAGCATGTGAATGCCAAGCTCAATTGGTGTTAAATCTGGAGATTGACTTGGGCACCTTTTTGGCTCTTATGAACTCCTTGGTAGCAATGTCAATGTGTTCGAGGTTATTGTTCTGCTGCATGTCTGAACAGATAGGATGTTTTTGGACACTTCAAAATTCATCCTGCTGCTGCTGATTTGCATCTTGCAGTGTAACCTTGGAAGTTCTGCTGGTGTCCAATTTGGAGTTTGGTAGTCTCCACTACAGCTGTCTTAGTTGGTCTACCAGATTACTTGCCACTGCTGACCTCACTAGTGCTTGTTTTCTTATTCTAAATATACCAAACAGTTGATTTGAGCATGCTTAATGTGTTGGTCATGTCTCTAATTTATTCGGATTTATCCGCCAGCTTGACTTGCATTTACATTATTTGGTCCTCGTGTTGTCAGACACCAGCACAGACGCCAAATGCAAAGTCTAAAATCTAGACTTGACATTGACAGCTCTGTGTTCATGCATTAACAATGCAAACAAACACACCTGTCTAATAAGAAACAGTGCTGGAATACAGAGGCCAAAAAAATTCTCACTGTCCAAATTCTTGGAGTTCACTGTAAATGATGAAGGTTTTTGATGTGTTAGTGACAGAAAGGATTTGGAAGCTCAACACTTTTTTAACACTGAATTTGCATGTCTCATATCAACACACACAATCAGACACGATGAACATGCTAAATGAGACAGTGTGTGTGTTTGAGTTGTTGGCTTATCAACCTACAGAGAAGGTCTAATAAAATGCCACAGTATATAAAAGCCTGTATTCCTGGTTGCAGTAAATCAGTTACGGGTAAAGTTATTGAAATTGGCAGCTCATTAATGCCACCTAATGGAATATACAGGCTAGGATATACAACACTTAACTACATTGGCCTTTTCCTAAAAGTTGGTAAGTGAAAAACGACTGTAGGTATTAAATGGCATGAGTGAGTGAGTGACAGGCAGGTATTGGGGGCTTAACATTACCCACTTTTCTGAATGAGCGAGTAAACGACAGACTGACTGACAGAACTATCATAATGCCAAGGGCCCATACAAAAACAGCCTCTGCCCTCCAGCGTATAGACACTTTGGAGATCTGATAGGGATTGATGGATGGTAACATTGCTCTATCTTTCTTTCCGGCATATTTAGTAGAATTCTAAACACAATCACTAATCAGCTCAAACAGAGAATAAAAATACGGGTATCGTGCATGTAAAGAAAGTATAGTGTTAAAAAACGTATCGCTTCATTTGTTTCATAGTCTTTCTATAATGCTGATTTAGAGGTTATTATCTCAGTAGGTTATGTCATATGTAACCACCTGGGAACTCAGGATAATGCATCAGTTAGAGTGTAGTTTAAGGGGCCTACACTTGCAGTATATGGTAAAGTTCAACTTTCAACATGGGTATTAATGCACCATTACACTTGCCCAGTTAGTACAGTGAGATTACATTGATTAATTCAAATATGTTATAGTATAATGTTTCAAATGGCCATGTGGTCAAAATCAAACATGTCCTTTTAGATGCACAATTCAGAATAAAATGTAAGAACATTTGTATTTTCATAAACAGACTTGAAAGCTTTGTCAGTAATTATTACAACAAAATGAACCCCTGAATATTTGAATTATTGCTCATTGTTGGAACTGCGGTGCATTTAACATTTATTGTAAAAAAGAACATTTTGAGAAAAGCCATGTCAGCCCAGCCCTGTGTTAAATCCTTGCAGATCTCTTCATGTCTAAGGGGCTAGGGGCTAAATGTTGTTTTTCATCCCTGTGGGTTTGTAGTGGACCTCCATTATACTGTTGCAATTAAAGCATTAATTGGATATTTCCTTCCATTGCTGGACGCACAAATGTTGATTGGTGTTAGCGTCAGACAATCACAGCAAACTACCAAGCTGAGCAGTTCTGTGTATCTAAAGATCTGTAGTAAAAAGTGAAACAATATACTTATTTTCACTAATAAATCAGAAGTCAAATAATCAAAAGGTACACAGACCAAAATGATATACTGTAACAACCAACAATTGTGGAAATACTATAGAGAGTCGGTGTATTATTTCATCATTTTATGGCATCGTTTAATAATTTTTTGCCAAATCTGTGAGACTCGCACATCCAGCATGACAAGGGCTTTAACCGAGGGCTTTAAGTCAACTGAATTCCATTTAATGTGTCAGCGTTTTGCTCCCAGCGTAATGCATATGTTAATACAGTCATGTGGAGATTAAAAATATGTTCATACATTTCTAACTGCTCCAAAGTGTTACACATTACACTACTGTACTGTTCCCTGTTGCGGTAAACTACTTCATAATACAACCCACATATGCATGCTGTTAGATCCCACATAGTTGTTCTTAAACTTACTGCTAAACAATGTTTTGGCCTTAGGCCTCGAGTCATTGCCAATAACAAAGCCTCAAATATAAATCCTGATGGAGATTTACCAATACAGCCATTAAATATGATGGTCCATGGACCACAAGAAATGGATAACCTAGCCCCCCATTGAGCAAAATTGGTATTCCAGGAGCGGCCCTACCTCCAGCCAACGCTGTTAATCTGTATTCAAACAGTCTGTCATGTCAGATGAAAGCATCCAATTAGTAGTCAATTCTATTCAGTATCTCCCATCATGCCATCCATTTAAATTCTCACTCAGCGCATGGGAGAGATCGCTGCCAGAGACAGTTGCATTGCCGGGAATCAGTCCTGATGAGAATAGGGGAGCCCTGCTGTGAACAAAGTGTGAAAACAAGTGTTTTATTGTAATCTCCTGTACACTGGACTGGTAATACTCGTACTCCCTGCCTCGTGGCCGCAGATGTGACTAGACGGCGTGTTAAAATGGCACCTTTTCAGTTTTAACCCTGAGTTGAAAAAGTGAAACAACTTGCTAAGAGATGAAACATCCCCTGATGCTTGGAATTGGAACGTCATGCTGGGGGTTTAGTACAGATTCACAGCGTGATTCATGTCCCCTCCCCAGGTGTTCTAAGCAGAGATGAGCCTCTGATTGAATTTTTACTCTACCCTCTACATGCTTCTATTGCTATGGAAAACTGTTACAGGTGCCCCTGAGCACTTCCTCAATGACCCTTCTCTCAATTATCCCTTTCAGATAGGAATTGCGGGATGGTTGCAGGACTGATTCCAAAATGAATATGTTATGTTAATGTGGTCCCTGTTTATACGTAAATATTTTTACTCCAATGTTTCCAGTGTTTTTTACAGACATTGTGGTTGATGGAAAATCTGAAAGTTGCGTTTCCCACAATCTATTCAGGGGCTTTGCCCAGCGTTTAGGGCTTGTGTCAGCTAACATTCACTGGCTTGCTAATAGCAAATGTTTTTATGTTGATTGGTCTCAACAATTAATTTAATTAGATAGCCAGTTATCCAAGAATAAAGAATATGTTTTGGGTTTTGCCAGTGGATAATATTTGTTACATTTTGGGATTCATTGCCTTGATGACTGTATTGACATGGCTAACAAAGCAGTAGTTTAACTTACACATATTTTATCAGTGGCATATAAAGCACTGGCTTAATATTATATTCTGGGCATGAATGAAACTGTATCATTTCACAGTTTTGTTTTAACTTTTGGAGTTAGTCATGCTTTTATGAAGAATGGGCTTTGTTTCAATAGCTCACGCTTCGCTTCAGTTGCTCTGGGTTGTGTCACAATGCAGGGTTGTGTGTAATAGATTGTATGAGACATCCTCTTTAGACCTCAGTAGCTGAAGGGAGAACCTGTCTGAAAAGTGTCCCATGTTTCCTTGGGAGGCGACAAGCGACAATTTACATTTTACGTTTACACTAAAAAAATGTATCTCCAACTCTAATCTGGCACCAATACCATTTCAAGTCACATCTCTGTTGCCAGGGGTGTGTGTGTGTGTGTGTGTGTGTGTGTGTCTCCCACAGATATTTGTTTGGCCTCTTACCCCCAAGGACCTTGGAAAGTTTGATGAACAAAGAGAGGCATTTTTCATTAAATGTTTAAAATGGTTAATTCAGAACTTATTCAAGTTTTCTATGCAAATCTAGCAAAAGGCTTCATTTCCAAGACAAGTGATTATGCACAATAACACAAACACTAGAATAATAGTATATAATAATAATAATAGTACTAACAAATGACCAAATAAACATATACCAAAAATAAAACTTCCAATGACCTTTAGCAAACTTTTTGGGGAGTTTGGGGATTACATTTTTGTTAATGAGAGTAGAGGCTTTCTTCAGGCCAGACTTCTAAAAAACATGTTGGTATAGATGTGGCATCAAATTCTAATTTTGGAAACACGGTGATTGCTGATTTAAAAACATTTAATAATTACAAAAAATGAATTAAACATATTTCATTTGTTTATTTGATGACCTTCCTGTGTGTTGATAGATGAAAAGGGGTTTGGCCTGTGTGTCACCTGACATTTACCCAAGTGGAACAAGAAGTCATGGAAGAGTTGCTAATGACAAAGACCAACTTGAAATCAGTGCCTTGCAAGGTATTCAAACCCCGAACAAATACTGTCATATTAGGACATTTCAAAAGATACACTGAAATATAATTCCGTGTGATACTTTAAAACACTGACACTCAAAATCTGTTCTTTTTGTGACAATGGTTTCATGTTTGGAAATGTTTCTAAGAAAGAAAAAATGCTTGCTTCAAGTATTTTGACATCCCAGTGAGCACAATTTGATCAGTAATCTGGAATGGGACACTGCGTCACATCACGTAGGCATTGCAAAGAAAGGGCTGTCAGTCAAGTCAAGCTCTCAAACAGAATGGAGACGTGTGAGACTTGACAGAAGGGCCAACAATTACTTTGAAGGAGCTATGGAGTCCAGTGGTTGGGAGTGAAGTATAAGTGCAACAGGTCCCCCTGTATGTCTTTGATTATAGATAATGATTTTGTGTGACTGTAGCTTATAACTTTGTTTGTGTTTAGATGTAAAAAAAACTGGACATCACAAATTTCTAAACCCCGGCTACAGCCCTGGTAGGAGGGTGGCAAGAAGTAACTAATCAAAAAGTTCCATCTAAAAGCATGTGTGACCCAGCTACAATGTGGGGAAAGGTTCTGTGGTCAGATGAAACCAAGTTAGAATGATTTGGACAAAGCTCATTGCACTGTTTGTGGTGAAAACCTAATTGCATTCATGCTTCAAGTCAAATTATTACTAAGATGAAGTATAATGGTGGCAGCATCATGATGTGGGGACATTTCTCATCAGCAGGAATTTACATTTTGTTAATATTGAACGAAGGGTAGATGGAGCAATATGCAGGAAAATACTGCAAGATAACCTATTTCAGTCAGATAACTGAACCTGTGGAAATTCACCTTTCAACATGACAACTGTCCTAAGCACAAAGCCAAAGCAACATTGGAGTGGCTCAAAAACAAAAAACCTAAGTTGGTGCGTTAGAAAATCTCTTTGTGTTCAGTGGTTCACTGAACACATTGGTGCATGGTGACCTGCATCACTCAGGCTCTGCCCAATTGCTGCAGAGAAAGGGAAGGCCAAAGGGGTGTGAGTTAGTTACATTACTTAATCTGAGGCCTTGAAGTAGCTGTGTCCCTTGCTGAGCACGTACAGTCGTTTTTGTGGGGCGATAGAAACAGTGCTTAAGGTTGATATTCTTTGAGATCAGTGGTCTACTTGTTCAAGACACGTATATGCGCGGTCAGAGCAAAACGTTTACACAAAGCTAGTACATATTAACCAAAATATTCAAATATGTTATTGCAGTAGATGTTGGTTCTAATGTAAATGTGGGTTGAACACTATGCAAGAAAAAATCATGTATTTTCTCATAGATGATAAAACCAGTGTCACCTAAATAAATTATTTTGAGTGTCAGTGTTATTCAATTACCATTTGTTATCCAATTAAATCAGCTAATTTGTTGGGGGTATTAATACTTTTGCAAGACACCAGCATTTCCACTGCTATCATGTCACATTCACACGACTTGAACGGATACGATACACAAAACCACATCGGAGCCGCAAAGCAAACATAGGGTTACGGACCATTGTAGACAACTGAAAATAATTGACTTCCAGAGTAACACAACAATTGTGAAGCCTTTTGTTGAAACAAGGCATTTGTCCCCAGATGTAAGTGTCCCATTGACAAAATCTAAGTGCAAAGATCAGTGGCACTAGCAATAACAGTGAGTGTTAAATAATTTAAGGAACAGAAGAAAAGTGAAGAATATTTAACCATGGAAGATATAATTGCTAAACATGTCCAAACATTTTTAATTGCAAAATGTGTTTAAAGTATTAAACAAAAAAAATCTATTAAATAAATATTAATAATAAGAGAAAAGCATTACAGTTAAATCTAATATTTACTGCAAGGAAACACATGTTAAACAAATAAGAAACATTGTACTTAGTAGTGAATGATATTGGGGGGGACACATTTTAGATTAGGCTAGATTCAACTTTAATCTTATTGAACAAGTACAAGTATACTACAATGGAATGCAGTTAGCATCTAACCAGAGGTGCAAATAGAAGTGGGCAGAAAATTTACAAATGAAACAATTAATTACAATGTACGTTACAAGTAGATACACAATGAAGGCAAATGCCAGTACAAATGGGAATTCTGAATGTGCAATGAAAGCAAATTGAAATGCAGGTATAGAAGCAATGAGGTTGCGAATAGGACCAGTGCAACCGACAGTTTTGCTTAGAGGTACTCTGATTGAAAATACTGGGGGCAATAATTGTTTCCACAATGCTGGCTTGCAATACTCATTATCTGGAAAGGGGGTAGCATATAGTTACTCCAAACAATGGTGTCTACTCGATATGCTTTCTGCATTGATGACTTGCAGGTGTTGATAGGACTCAAGCATTCAGTGTGAGTATTCCAATCAGTTTGACGCTCACAAAGTGGTGATTTCTGAACATGCAATAGTCCTAACTAGCATTGGTTAATTATACTGTGTGTGTTTTTTTGCATGGTGGGAAAGTCATTTCAGATAGACGTAACCAGAGTGCATTTTTAAAATGAGTAATACCACAATGATGTAGGTAACATCAGCCAGGCATGTTAATCCAGCTTTAAGTTTTTGCTCCTATAGACTGACTTGAATTAATACTTCTCACTATATTACCTGTTGGTTTGTGTCCATTCTCTCTCACACTCGCTCTGCCTGCCTTTCTGACCAGTGCTGTTGTTGACTGCCTCTCTCCTGCATAAAGAGGGCAGCAAATTTCGTATTTTCAAATATTAAGTATGTGTACAGTATATTACCAGTGGAATGTGTAAATGAGCAATACTAAATGTGCAATAAGGCACATAGAGGAGGGCAGAAATGTTACAAGTATTAGGTGTAGTGCATGTTACAAGTGGGATTATAGTTGTTCGGTATGGAAGGCAATTTCAAAATGGCATTCAAGATGTGCAAACGAGGCAAATGAAGGAGTGATGTATTAAGGTAGCATGTGCACCCGGGATGCAGAGATAGCAGCAGTGAGGTCCCAAGCGTGTAACAACGGCAAAAATGCAAGCACAATGGCAATTCTAAATGTGCGGGTGCTTGTGCAACCGAAAACAATGGCTAGCAGCGGTGAGGTTCCTGAGGTAGACACATATCTTACATACAGTACCTTACCTACAGTACACCCCTAAATTCAGATGCTGTCCTTATATCAGAGATCATAGTCAATTACTCTAATTTACATGATGAGTGATCAACAGTTTATCTTGGTGTGGCACTTATCAATTATTTACCTGTTAGATTGTGGTCACTTTCTCTCCCTCCTTGCCTATTTGTTCATGTCTATCACATTCCTGCCATGATCATCATTGCATAAATCCAATTCTTAAAATATTGAACACGCTTTTAGGACCCATGGCTATATCTAGATGATTCAAAACAGACTAGCAGCTGGAATCGTCAGATATCATCTTGATCTGTAACACAGCCAGGAGGACTTTGGGCCGTGGCAGCAACAAGTCTTTAGAAGAGCCTGGTACTGGGGAGGTGAGTGTCAAAACCTCATGTCCTAAGTTTGAAGGGAGCAGGAGACAAGAATATTTTAAGAGTGCATTCCTTAGGTTTACATGGTTTTACAGTGGAGTAGGAGAATGGACCCTTGTCCTCCAGGCACATTAATATAGTAGCGTAAATCCTTGGTGCTGAGACAGGGGGGTCCAGTGACACTGTGGCCCTATCCAGGGGAAGCCCCGGAAAGGGCCCAACAGGCAGGAATTCAATCACGCACGTTGCCAAGCAATCATCCAAAGGGACACCAACCAATCGCAAACTTTCTGAAATGAGGGCCAACTATTGCCAGGCAAGTATACCCCAAATGCATAATGGGTGCAACGTCAAGCAATAACATCAAGCCAGTGTCTCCTCCCCCTAATGGCATTTGAGAGAGGGCATCCCAGAGGCAATGAACCCACCAGGCAAAACACCAAGGGTGGACAGTATCAACCTTTTCTGTTCACCTTAACACCCCTGGGCCAGACTGCACTTAATCATAGACCATGCTGAAGAGATTAGTCTTTAGAAGGCACTTGAAAGTTGGCACTGAATCTGCTAAATAATATTTACAGCAACAGTAATCCACTTAGCCAGCTTACTCACTCTGCTCGTTATGAAATATTGAATGAGAACGTCGGATTCGTTCGCGACAGGGAGGTGACAAGTTCCAACGCGTCATTTATTCAAAATAAAAGTTTTAGCAAAAAAAATAATATTAAGGGGGAAAATGTAACCCGTTTCTAATATTTTGGGGGAACTGTCACATCCGGTTCCAACGCCCTTGCACGAAACTCTGCAAAAAGACTCGCTTTTCTGTGATCCGATCTACCACGCCTTTTGGGGGCAGTATCCACGCAGGGAAATACCGAAGAATTGATCCAACCAATCGGGTGCTAGCTTACTGGGACGCCTTGTCATATGTTCACTATCAAAACAAGATTGTATTAGTTAGCGCGTCAGATGAATTTACGACAACACATAGACTTAAACCATTTAGGTTGTATGTATACTGTCTTGGTACCAACATTAGTAGGTTTATAGATTTTGCTGTGGTTATTTTCTTCTGTCTGTAGCTAACGTAAGCTATTTCGAAATCGCCATTTTAATTTCTAGCAGTGGTGGGTGCTCTGCCGGTGTTAGGTAGCTGCTACTATACCTAGCTAGCTACCTAGCTAGAGGTGTTTGCTAACTGCTGGGTTGCACCATATTAACAACGTCAACCCAGTAACATTATATTGCGCTTTCCAAATAGTTTGCTGTCTAACAAGCTTATCTATCTACATGTTTGGTAGTTCGTGATAGCTAGATTTTAAAGATACAAAGTTAGCTAGGTTGGAAAATAACGTTAGCTACGAAGTCATTCTGCTAATCAACTGTTTTACTGGCTAGCTGTTAAGGACTTAATTTCTTCAACAACCAAACTGGACAAAACGTTGGATTTGGTCGGATTTAAGTCGGGCTCAGCGGGTTCGCTGACCCCACAGAAGAAGATGAAGAAGAGAAAAGAACTTAATGCATTGATCGGACTTGGGGACAGTAAAAGAAAGAAAACCAAAAAGGGTTCCGGCCACAGACTTCTCCGAACCGAGCCACCACCAGACTCGGAATCGGAATCAAGTTCGGATGATGATGATGAATTCAGCAACCTTGGTACTGTTGCTGCTTTTGGAAAGTAAGCAATCGATTTACTAAGTAGTAAACCTTTACTTTTATCTCCCCATCCAACACCCATTCCAAATATGTGTATCAATAATGCATGGGGCTTTAAAATATTGATGCATATTGTGTTTCTCATTTATAGAAGAAGTTACGTGCAGTGCTGCAATGTCTGCTATCCCTTGTTTCTATTCATCATCCTGGCTGCCTGTGTTATGGCTTGTGCCGGACTTATATGGATGCAGATTGCCCTGAAAGAAGATCTCGACTCCCTCAAAGAAAAACTGCATACAAGTGAGCCATCAGACAAACACACTGACCTGTCAACATTTAGAAAATGCCTCCAGGGTTCAAGCACATTTATTCAGAGTACAAACTTTCCATGTGGATGTTGCAATACATTCTAGGCTAACGGTAGCAAATATTTTGTTAATGTCTGAGACGTACAATATTACAACCCAGTAACTGCTGTTGTATTTCAGTGTGTGTATAGTACATGAATGTGTCTTATCTCCACAGTGGAATCCAGCCAGAAGGTGTCATCACATGAAATGCCCAAACTTAGTGAAGATCTGAAGACAAAGCAGAGAAAGCTGGAGGATATTGAAAGTGGAGACAGGGGTCTGAACAAACTGTGGTCCAACCTTACAGAGATGAACAGAAAGGTACAGTGTTCAAGTCATGTTATCTGAAGAACCATTTTTATTCTGGGCATACACTGGGTGATTATCATTCATGGTCATGAAGCCTCTACCACCATCACAGGTTTGACCAAGGTCAGAATTGTACAGTGAACGTGAAGTCTGTACAGTGAACGTGAAGTCTGTTTCAAGGTGTAATTTCATGTTCTGTGTTCTGGAATGCTTCTTACCCATTAGATTAGTTTGCTGGACACTGCAGTGAACCATCTTAAGGCCAACATCAAATCCGCTTCGGACTTAATCAACCTTCCAACTACAGTTGAAGAGCTCCAAAAGGTACGTCTGAACAAATTTTCTTTGAATTCATTTCCATTATTATTGCCCAGTAGTCAGTCTATAGGATGTTTAAATTGACATTACATTTTTGCATCTGATAAGCACTGCAGTGTATTTATTTGCAGAGTGTGGCTACAATTGGCAGCACATTAACCAGTGTGCAGCATGATGTGAAAACAATGCAGACAGCCCTTGAGGACCGGAAGAAAGAAGTGGACGGTCTGAAGAAGACCACGGTAAAGCAAATAGAAATACTTATTTCCTTTACCCTCCAAAGCTTCCAGCTTGAACCAATGCTTACCTTTAGCTCATCTTAGTCAAATAGTGAGGCCTGTTTCAAAATGCATGAGCTACAGAATGACCTAGATGACCAGTTATACAACATCAAGAGTAGGTGAAAGTCATAACTGTACGCTAAACAGTTGAAAGGTCAATTTGCTAATCTGTCATTGAACAATCTACAGATGTTTTTTATAACTCAATCTTCCTACAGATTGATTGAGCTCCTGATTAATGTTTTAGTCGATTAAGCAGTCAAGCATCTGTTTTTCACTTTATATGAACACATCGATGAGTGTCTACACAATTGCTGATCCCTATTATGGCGTAGCTAATAACCCATTTTCTAAAGTTATTGTCAGTCTGCTAAAAAATGGCACTTAATATTATCTGTGAGCAAAAGAGGATGTGGATTGTCAAGAATTATATTTTAAATCTAAAGATAAACAAAGCAACTGCTTGTCAACAGTACCTCCAGGTCAGAAAGGCTTCTCTCATTTTATCCATCATTTACTACTGAGCAGTTAAAAAAGAAAGGGGGATTTTTTTTTATACTTCATGTTGTATTACAGAACGCCACTCACTTCAAAGAAGTTGTGAGTGAGGTTAACCGGACCCAAGAGCTCTACCACTCCTGGACCAATGACCAGATCCACAGTCTCCAGACCACGGTGTCCAACCTCACTCAGTGGGTGTCTTCCATGGAGAAGGGTTCTCCTGAGACACAGCCACACTTTGTGAGTAATGGGGTGGATGCTGAAACAAATGCCCAAATTCTAAAGACGTTAACTGTTGTGAAATAGGGATTTGTCCCATGTAGGGATGGGCAAGGGGACAACATAATTGCCTATCAACGATATTAAACAGCCATTGATAAGGGTTGTTCTTTATGTTTAGAACCATACAGTATGTGATAGGTTGACTATTACCATGACAGGTTAAACATAAATACAACCTTTGTGATATGGTTGAAAGATTTGTTTATGTCCTTTAATTGTGCACTTAATCATGCCTATTGCTTTATTTACATAAGCTAAAAAAAGTTAGTGTATTAATAACAAAGGCAACAGCATTTATACCATATTTGCTATCTGTGCATTACGTTGTTATAATATTTTTATAGAGGTTGACAAAAAAGCTTGCATTTTCTGCAACACCCCCTAACCCTAATAACTGGCTTTGTTGACTGCTCACCCATTTGTTCACCAGGAAATTATTTTACCAGATGGTTTAAATGATATGATCATGTTCTGGCACACCGACAGATAAGATACAGATTGAGAATGGGATATCGCAAAAACTGCTTAGATCCACTCAGATCACAGATACTGTTCTTACTGCAGATCCATTTCAAATTGGGTAGTTCAGGATTTTAAGTTGTACAAACGTCACAATACCACGCTATGATAAACTAACGATACCTTTTATTCTATTCAAGGACTTTGTGGAGGTAGTTGAACCAGTGTCTGTCAGTGGAAATGCAACAGTACCAGCAAAGAACCCTGTCAATGAGAGTGACACCAATGCAGATGACATTAAAACAGCAACTTCAGAAGCTACATCTGGTATAAATTTGAGTCAAAGCATAATTGTCCATAATATTTTCATAAAGTAGTGATGTTAATAGTTACAATTGGATTACTGTTTGGTTCTTTCTCCAGAAAAATCCTCAGGTTCAAAGCCAACAAGACGTCCACGCTTTTTGACTACTAAGCGCACCAAGAGAGAGTCTGGTACAGAAAGCTCAAAGACTCTGCAGTTTCCTCGCGTGAGTTCTCTGAAAGGTATTGGATAAAAAAAATTGTTACGGTTCATATCTGTGATCATACATCTATATCTTAGTCTTATACAGAATTTCCTGCATATGAAGGAGAATGGCAGATGTAAAAAGTCAGTTTGACTGTGCTTGAGCTGACTGTGAGCATCCCTTACATTTCCAATAGATCTGAAGGAGCTCTTTGAGCGCTCCGGGACCGACCCTGCCTCTCAGGGAATGTCTTACCAGGTCCTTAGGAAACTCTTTGACAAAGCAACACCGGACCCCCGTTGTCTGGAACGCTACGACATAAACGGGGACCAGAGGTTCTCACTAGATGAACTGAAAGCTGCTGCAGGTCTGTGAGAAGATTGGCCATGTGAGTAGTACGGGGTGAGGAGGTCTCCGGTGTGCACTTTACTGAACTGAGTGTTGGATAACAAGCTGAATGTGGAACAACGGCACTGTCAAGCCTCCCCCTGCACACTTTACTGGTGCGACACACCTAAACTACATAAAGCAACAACGATCCGAGATTGGATGTTTCTTGTGATTTGACAAAAGTTTACAAAATTGACTTTTCCGAAATCTCGTTTTTAAATGTACGACCAGTTAAGTCAAAAGAGTGATTTAGTAAAGACGTCGTGACTTAACCAAAATATTATGTATTATGTAGTGTCTACCACAAAAACTCCCTGATACATTCAGTTCCTCTGCTTATTTTCTGTCTTCATTCCACATTTTAAGTTTGGAGTTGTTTTCTGCTTTGTCCTTTTTTCTTTTATTTTTTAGCAGTTTTCAAGTCTGCAAGATTTGAAGGGCTATAATGCACACAAGTAGTTGAGAATTAATCACCTTAAAATAGTCACTTCTGAAGCATATGTAGCAATAACACTATGTTGATGGGCTTATAGCGGAGTGTAGTGATAGCTTAACTTTGCAGTATATTAGTGTTGTGCGTGTCTTGTACAGATAAAGACAGACATAAGCACACCTGGCTGTGACGCTGTAACAGGTAGTGAGAGAAGCACTGATCCCTCTTAACTTGATTCTATTAGGACTTTTGTGTTGGGCCTATACATGAGAACATGCAAATGTACAGGACATAATATGTCAAGTCCCTCCACACTTGTATTATGTAAATATGGTAGAATTTTTAAAATGGTGTCCGTTAAGATTGACTTGTTTGGGGGATGGGGTGGGAACTGGGGTTGCATTGGATTAAGGTCTGTAGAAGATCCTAAGCATTGTACATTGTAACGGAATGGATTTTATTGAGTTGTGATTTGCATGTTGCTCATAATGTAACATGAATAAATATCTAATTTATAAATTTGACAAAGGACAGTTTGAGGGTAATCTTGTTTTCCAGGATAATCATGTAGAATTCTGGAACTCAAAAGGAATTGTCATGTTGATTTCCAACGGAAATATTGCAATTATATAAAGCTGTGTGGGTACTTTATGAATGTTTTGTGACCGCACTAATAAATGAAAATGTAGATTGTCAGATCTTTTGTAATCTATGCAGTTTCCATACTTTTATATTTTTTATTGATAGAATTCAATTCAGTTCTCCTATAGGACTCTAGTTTGTTATAGAGTGCAATGTATCCTCAGTAGGCTCAAGATTTGAGTCAATGCATGTCTTGATTTTTTTTGTTTGTATATTGTCAATTTGTGGTAAAACCCCAGTGGGAACTAAGTCAGAATGTTTTGTCATATGGTTGATGAGTGTATTCTGAAAGAGGGATCCAGGAATAAGTTAGGATTTTTGTCTCAAATATTTATTTGATGAGTGCTACATATTACATTAATTCTCACACACACAGATGATTTCAGCATGTGACAGTAGAAAAAGAGCATTTACCACAAGACTGAAGACTGAATAACAACACTAACCACAGACATAAAATATCCTCAACAAAAGTTTGTCATTGACATGAAAAAGAGGAAAATGCTGTTTCCAGTGTAATTTTGCTCTTATTTACAATATGGAGAAACAATTTGACCCAGTTGTTCAAAGGGGCCAGGGCCCCTGAGATTTTAAGCAAGGGCCCCTTTAGCTCTCCAGTCCCTTGACAACAAGTGAAGCAGCTCTTCTTCATCCTCCTCATCGCTTCCCGTGGACTCTTCCTGATGTTTGGTCTTCTCCTTTACAACCTTCTTTACCACATCTTGCTTATCTCTCAGTATCTCAACCCGCCGGTAACATTCTATTTGCTCATCAATTTCATCAATCTGCCGCTCAAGACGGCCATCCTCGTCATCCTCTGCAACAATAGCCTCAGATTTAGTGTTCACCTGTCGCATTTCCTTTTGGAACTCTTCCCATTCTTTATCCATTTGATCTTTGGGTGCATCCACATTGCGGACTTTGGCATCTCTCACTGGGTCGTCAAAGAATCCCTCTGGCAGTGCTTCAGGTGTGTTCTCCCTCTTTTCTACGCTCCTCTCAGTTTCATCTGGTTTGAGAATAGACCCAGAATGAGAGGCAGCTGGGACAGCTGGAATGGTGCTGCTGTCAAAGAAATCTTCTGGGAGACCTGGGGCAGGCGACCCTTTCTGCAGACCTGAGCTAGAGGCTTCCACTTGGTCAGTAGAAACACCAGCCTTATCTTCATCCTCGTCTTCACCGTAGACTCCCGCCAGAAGACTCAGTCCTGCAGTTGTGTTTTTTTTCAGAATTCCAGTTAGTTTCTTTGGCCCAGGCGGTGCAGGTTTCGCAAAGAAATCATCAGGCAGCCCCGACGAAGATGACTGCTCTGTACCTGCCACTGGTTTAGAAGTCTTCCTAGTGGTGTCTTCAGAATCCAATGCTTTCCTTTTCAGCGATGGCTGGGGTCCTTGACTTGTGGAATTTTGTTTAGAACCCTTGATCTCTAAAACTTTCTCCTTGTGCTGTTTTCCAAGAATGTGAGTCTGCCACAGTATCTCATTCTTTACCCTCTCGTTGCATAGTACGCAGCTAAGATGATCGAGACTGTTGTACTTAGCGTAAGGGGACTCGACACGCTTCTTCTTATCTGTCGTTTGCCGTTGTTTCTCTTTCATTAATCGACGCAGTTCTTCTTGATTGATAACTTTCTTTTGCTTATTTTTTGGAGGCATTTTTAACTGAGTTTCAAAACAAAATTTCTGGAAGCTCGTATAGAACTCTTGGCGCGTGTATATGACGTAAGTGCCCTATTTTAAGACCAGTAGTAGGTGTCGAAAAATTTTGCCAATGTTTCTGAACCAATACTACAAAGTCAACCTTCCATGGTTTATTTTATATAGCATTTATCAATACACGGTTACTATATTTGTGTTATATATTCATTTGTTTGAAATAAAATGTGCTACACAGCTAATTATCGCGATACTTAAATACAGTTTTGATGCTCTTCATTCTCGCGAGATACTAAGCGGAAGATGGCAGATGGTATTTTCAGTTGGAAGATATCTAATCTTACCGCTAGCTAACGTTAGCAAGCAAACTACGGTACTGCCAGCTGCAACGGGGAAAATAGCTAATAGTGTAATCAAGGATGTAGCCGAATAATTTGGTATGTCTATTCTGAATCAATTGCTGCAATAGTGACATTATCTTTTCCAGTTGTTTTGTTTTTACGTGTGGTCTTTCTGTTATTGTCAACACCGCACCCACATCCATCTCTCTACTCTCTATGCTAGCAAAACCTAGGTCGCTAGTTTAGTAGGAGTAAGCGTATCTGCAATATTGCAGGGGTCGTTGACAACTAAACGCACTTAAGACAATATACATATTCGGTAGTCAACTTGCTGGCTAGTAGTGTTAAATCATGACGGGGGAAAAGATTCGCACGTTGCGCAAAGACCACAATAACAAGTCTACTAAGGATGGGGACATAATGGATACCTATGATGAATCTTCAAATGGGACAACAATAACATCTCCAACCCCCAACGGTACCAGTATCATGTATAAATCCAACAAGAACCACAACAAGACGGTGAAACCTTTGGTACTGCAGCAGCAAGTTTCGAATATAAATGCAAACAACATCAATGCCAATCAATCGGTTGGCATCATAATCGATGACAATAACAAGAACCCCATAATTCTGACCAATGGCAATGAGGACTTGAATTTGGAATTCCCAGTTCACGAATGTGTCTTCAAAGGAGATGTTCGGCGCTTGTCCTCACTCATTCGGACCCAGAATATCTCCCAGAAGGATGTGCATGGTGAGTATGCATGTTAACCCTGACTTAGCGGGCTATTTGAGTTAGGTTATCTTTTCTACTTCTAGATCCATGCAATTTTAGCTGACCTTAGTTGGTGCATGTTTATTAAACCTGTGTATCACAAACACCAGCTGTGACATCAATCTCTTTTCAATAATCTCTTCAGGAAACACACCACTTCACTTGGCTGTGATGATGGGCCACAAAGGTAAGCATGTTCATTTTAATAATGAAGAATATCTGGTAGGGAACATTATAGATTCAGTACATAGGCCAAACTCTTAACAGGATGGACACATACAAACTCTGGCTTCCCACTGGGAGCAGACCAAATGACACCAGAGTTTGACAGGACTTTTTTTGACTCGTACTCAAATGTTTTGCCTAAGCTTCTATCCAGAGAATGTCACAGAAAACATGCCACGTCGCAGGGCATGATGCTTCACATCTGGCATGTCACCAAGTCATCCTACCAACCAGGATTTTTGTCATTCACATAACATAATCACCCTGCTCTAATGTACTCAAGCTCTCCTCTAGTAAATCCTCTATGTGGCTTTTTTCCCAGGGTAAATACCCTGTCTGTCAAACTGCACTGAGCTTATCATATTTGACCTTTGCAGACTGTAGCGTGTTACATAGTCTAGTAGTGTCCCAGCAGCATGGCAGAGGCTGTTCCCATGTTTGGGATAGGTCCACAAGGATCGCTTAATCCCACTGATAAGTCTGCCCAAATGCACAGCGGCGTCTCATTAATGCGAAGGTCATAAAGACATGCTAAATTAACTCTCAAAAATGTAATATACTGGTAACCTCATTAAATATGGTAATTAGCAGTCACTGACCTAGCACAAAGACCATGGAGATAGGTGGTATAGGCTTAGACTTGACAAACAGCTGTTGATATTGCAGTAGTTTGATGATGTTTGATGAATTGTCATGGTGGTGTGTGTTTTTGCATTGCAGAGTGTGCACTCCTCCTCCTGGCCCATAATGCCCCTGTGAAGGTGAAGAATGCCCAGGGCTGGAGCCCCCTGGCAGAGGCCATCAGCTATGGAGACCGACAGATGAGTAAGGATCTGGAGAATTTTATATCTCAAGCTGTTTCTCTACCTTTTTCTACCCAGGATCGGCTGTGATCCATCTTTTCAGTCACTCGCAAAAATATCATTTTATATTTATAAAGGTTTAGATATAATACAACAGCCAAATGTGTGCACTGCCACTTGGTTCTATAGTGACCCTTGAGATGGAAAACCCTATACATCTAGAAGAACTGATCTTTGACATGAGAAATTAGTTCTCTACATCACACATTTCAATGGCAAAGTTAAAATGTTAGGGGCATTTACTACTAAAGCACCAAAAGTCTTGTTGTCAGGAGTTCGTTCTCCACCCTCCCCTTTCGAGCTTTTCCTCACTCACCAAGCCTCATTTGTTACAAGATGCTCAAACACATTGGAAATGATGTTTGAAATGTATGTATAATTTTATTAACATGTAATTTGTGTTAATTCTGTTAAATGATGTACAATGTATTCCATTAATTGACAGATTTTTTTGGATGTGACTGTTCTGAATGCTGGGAACTGTGGGCTGTATTTGGAACTTTTCTATTGTGGTATATGGGCAATGGAGAATAATTGTCAGTATTGTATTTGTTTTAGTTGAAAAATCAGTTTTAGCATGAAATACAACTCATTACACTGCATTTTGTTAGATGAAAAACACCGATAATGATAGGGAGTAACCTTTTCCAGGGTGCCTACCCTTTTGGGTGGAGAAGGGGACGGAGAGATTGTACAAACCTTTATTTGACTCCATATAAAATGTGTTTTATGTTGTGTAGGTCAGCCCAGTGACCCTTTCACCCCAGCATGTATTAGTATGCAGCTCCAGTCTTGCAGTAGCATGCTGTGACTGACTGGGGACAGAGGTCAGACATGGGAAGGTCAGGGGATGGGTGAGGGGCGTGCCTGGCTCCATCCAGACTGTACAACAAGGACACACAAAGGCAGCCGAACTCTGGCCAATTATTGGGGCTGTGGTGTTAGTGGTGATGGAACAGAATTCAGCGGATGCCAGCGCATTTTAATGAAAGTTAGCGAGAAGCCTACAGAGGGCTGAGAATGAAAAATGTCTTACTTACAGACGCACACAAAAAACACTGCGACAGCAGCTCACTGTAGGTGTCCATATCTACGGCAAAACGCTGGTCGGCCCCTGCAGCGAGAGTTTGCTTGGTCAGCATTTCATCACACTTCCAGTCCACTCAAAATCCCCATTCTAATGTTTCTCGCTGGTCACGACTGCTGGATAGAATAGAGCTATCACTCCAATTATAATTATTTGCAAGGTAGCACACACTTAGCAATCCATCCAGAAACTCATTAGAACTGTGTGGGGCTGTGGAACTGAGGTTCAGCCTGTAGTCCGCTGTACATTAGAACGAGCCGTTAGTCCTCCCCTGAGTACTCTGCTGCAGTAAGGATCCACGGTCCACATTCCTGCCCGCCGCTGCCTTGGTCTTTAAAATTCATGGCATGTTACTTACATGTGTTTCATTATGACATACAGGGACTTGATATGTTCTGGAGAGAAGACCTGAGGTCACCTTACCTGTCCCACTTAGTCAGAGCAGTGTCGGGTTAAACCCATTCACATTACCGATGACTTGATTTATGACTCCCGATCACTGGGCTTTTTCCTCACTTTCTCAGGTCTTTACGGTCATTAACGTATGGGTTTCCAAAGCTTTAGGTGTATTTGTTTGTAACAGTTTAAGTCATTGGTTTAGTTTTTGAAAGATCACCTGTGTGTGTGTTTGTGTTTGTGTTTGTGTGTGTGTGTGTGTGTGTGTGTGTGTGTGTGTGTGTCACCCAGTCACAGCCCTCTTGCGGAAGCTGAAGCAGCAGTCCAGAGAGAGCGTGGAGGACAAGAGGCCCAAGCTGCTGAGAGCACTGAAAGAGGTGAGGTTCTGACAACCAGCTGTGGTACGAACCTTGACAGCGTCTGGTTTTAAATATTTCTGTCAAATAGTTTTCTTTTCATGCTTTATGGCTTTTATTCTTGTTTTTGTCGAACGTGACATCTGGCATCGCAGCCAGTCAACTCTCAATTTGACTCATAGGCCATATCATGGATCTGTTCAGAACCCTTGGTTCCAGACCTGACCTCCCGTGCAGGCTAGGTTTTTCCAGTCTCTTTCTGACAGTTGACTCATACACTTCATTGATTGTGGCAAGAGTGTTGTAGCTCTCTTGATGATACCCGGTGGTTCTTAGATTTCTTTGAGCATCTTTGGGTCCGCTGCCTTTGGTGGTAGGACTTGAACTCGATTGGAATAGTTCAGTAACCCCTCACAGGGCCGTGAGCGTTTACATGGTTTAAGAGGTGTTGACATGACATCAGTTGATGATCTTTGTGTAACATTAGACCCTCCAAGATGCTCTCTTAATGGTTTTCGAATCATTTGAAATATTTTGGTGCACCCGATTCTAATATGAGCCATTGGATGTTAGCGTGTGCTGTTTTCTCCATGAACAAATAGCATGTTTATATAAACAATGACCTTATGTTTTATTGTTTGATTAGAATATGTTCAAGAAATGCATGTACAGCATATTCTACACACCGGAAATACTCTTTTTATAATACCTCTTTTTAAGTTACTGCAATTTGCGTGTTTTGTTTGGTAATGACGGTCTTGCATGCTGTCAAATATGTACAGTGGGGGCAAAAAAGTATTTAGTCAGCCAACAATTGTGCAAGTTCTCCCACTTAAAAAGACGAGAGGCCTGTAACTTTCATCATAGATACACTTCAACTATGAGAGACAAAATGAGGGAAAAAAATCCAGAGAATCACATTGTAGGATATTTTATGAATGTATTGGTAAATTCTGCGGTAAAATAAGTATTTGGTCACCTACAAACAAGCAAGATTTCTGGCTCTCACAGACCTGTAACTTCTTCTTTAAGAAGCTCCTCTGTCCTCCACTCATTACCTGTATTAATGGCACTTGTTTGAACTTGTTATCAGTATAAAAGACACCTGTCCACAACCTCAAACAGTCACACTCCAAACTCCACTATGGTCAAGACCAAAGAGCTGTCAAAGGACACCAGAAACAAAATTGTAGACCTGCACCAGGCTGGGAAGACTGAATCTGCAATAGGTAAGCCGCTTGGTGTAAAGAAATCAACTGTGGGAGCAATTATAAGAAAATGGAAGACACAAGACCACTAATAATCTCCCTTGATCCGGGGCTCCACGCAAGATCTCACCCATGGGGTCAAAATGATCACAAGAACGGTGAGCAAAAATCCCAGAACCACACGGGGGGACCTAGTGAATGACCTGCAGAGAGCTGGGACCCAAGTAACAAAGGCTACCATCAGTAACACATTACGCCGCCAGGGACTCAAATCCTGCAATGACAGACATGTCCCCCTGCTTAAGCCAGTACATGTCCAGGCCCGTCTGAGGTTTGCTAGAGAGCATTTGGATGATCCAGAAGAGGATTAGAAGAATGTCATATGGTCAGATGTTGTGTTTGGAGGAGAAAGAATGCTGAGTTGCATCAAAAGAACACCATACCTACTGTGAAGCATGGGGGTGGAAACATGCGTTGGGGCTGTTTTTCTGCTAAGGGACCAGGACGACTGATCCGTGTAAAGGAAAGAATGAATGGGGCCATGTATCGTGAGATTTTGAGTGAAAACCTCCTTCTATCAGCAAGGGCATTGAAGATGAAACGTGGCTGGGTCTTTCAGCATGACAATGATTCCAAACACACCGCCTGGGCAACGAAGGAGTGGCTTCGTAAGAAGCATTTCAAGGTCTTGGAGTGGTCTAGCCAGTCACCAAATCTCAACCCCATAGAAAATCTTTGGAAGGAGTTGAAAGTCTGTGTTGCCCAGCAACAGCCCCAAAACATCACTGCTCTAGAGATCTGCATGGAGGAATGGGCCAAAATACCAGCAACAGTGTGTGAAAACCTTGTGAAGACTTATGTCATTGCCAACAAAGGGTATTTAACAAAGTATTGAGATGAACTTTTGTTATTGACCTAATACTTATTTTCCACCATAATTTACCAATAAATTCATTAGAAATCCTACAATGTGATTTTCTGGATTTTTTTCCCCTCTTTTTGTCTCTTATAGTTGAAGTGTGCCTATGATGAAAATTACAGGCCTCATCTTTTTTAAGTGGGAGAACTTGCACAATTGGTAGCTGACTAAATACTTTTTTGCCCCACTGTACTGTCTGTACTAAGGCTAATTAATAAGCTGACTTTCAAACCTTCATAGCTTGGCGACTTCTACTTGGAACTTCACTGGGACTTTCAGAGTTGGGGTGAGTGGACTTTGCATGATACTTCATACACTAAAATAGCCTACTTCCTTTTCCACACGCTCTTATCTTTGTTATTCTAGGTGGGTGACACTGAGCCAAGTAGATTCATTCTCCAATCGAATTAGTCTGTTCCCATTCTTGGTGGAATTGTTGCGTTGGCTCGCGGATTTGTTAAGACATTCAGGGACTTGGCACGACCATTTCGATGTAGATGCTGAGTAATGCTAGAATTGATTTACCGGGGTTTATCGTAATTCCACTTGTGTGAATCATTCCATCTTTCTGCGGCCTCTCAGTGCCTCTGCTCTCCCGGATTCTGCCATCTGATAACTGCAAAATCTACAAGCAGGGGATAAACATCAGGTAAGTAATCAAAACACGTCTGATACGGGTGCCAGCTGTACTCCCACAAGCTGTCTGTGACTACTTAATTAACCCCTCCCCCCTCCTGTTTCTTTGGACAGACTGGACACCACCCTGATTGACTTCACAGATATGAAATGTCAGCGGGGAGACCTAAGCTTCATCTTCAACGGCGACGCCCCGCCCGCCAAGTCCTTCTATGTCCTGGACAATGAGCAGAAGGTGTACCAGCGGATACACCACGAGGTCAGCAATATGTCTGTGTACAGCACCTCCCTAAAGCTGAAACCTGAGGAAGTCCATGGTGGGAAAATAGCTAAATGGGGTTCGGAATCCACTGGAAATCACTGGTGCCTAGCAACACATCAGACCAATTACATTCTTTGCATGAGCTCCAGCAGTGCTCGCTCGAATTATGTAGTGGCGCGACACTGCGTGGGAATGACTAGGAAATTGCTGATTTAATCAATGTGTTGATGTATGATTTTTCTATGTAGATTATTCTGACAAATTAGGAGTGTTTTTTTTCCTCCATGTTTTCTTGCCTTTTTTGTATATTATCAAACTATCACATGGAACAACTGGCCTACCCGGTCTGAAAACACACAGGCTTCTTGAAATGTAACATCCTATCCGAGCCATGTAGATGGCTGCCTGTGCTCTATTCCAACCACTTCGTCTAATTCTTCAGACTTCCAAATGGTGTGACGATGTTGTTTTAGAGAAATGTCTTTGTGAGACTACTTCTGGTGCTATGTCCTCCAGGCCAACCAAACTCACACAAATGCTTTTGTTGCCTTGGCAATGGCCAATTAATTGTCAGCTCAGCTATTGTCAATTTTTCAACAAGTTATTTCTTTCTGAATACTATGTGGTTTTCTTTCCACCATTGTTACCCATGAAATGTGTGGGATTTCATCATTCCAGCCATCAGTGTTGTCGTTTGATGATGATGATGATGATGGCTGTCCCTGCAGGAGTCTGAGATGGAGACTGAGGAGGAGGTGGATATTCTGATGAGCAGTGATGTTTATTCAGCCACGCTGTCCACCAAGTCAATCACCTTTTCCCGCAGTCAGATTGGCTGGCTCTTCAGGGAGGACAAAACGGTAAGCACTCCTCCCTGTCCTGGCTCTTGTTCAGTAGAGACAACCAAACTCATTGGAACTGACCTTTTTTATTTTTTATTGCAAAATGGATACTGTTTTCCCTACCTAACACAACACAACACAGTTGTCAATCCAGGCCAGTCACTAAAATGTAGGTTTAGTTCTGTAAAAGATTATTTCAGACCCTTTTACTGAAAGCAATCAGCTGTTCAACTTGATCTATTATTAAATAAATGGAACCTTATACAACCCCGTTTCCAAAAATGTCGGGACGCTGTATAATGTAAATGTTAATAAAAACAGAATGCAATGGTGTGCAAATCATTTAAACCCTATATTCAATAGATAATAGTTCAAAGCCAACATACAGTATCAAATGTTGAAAGGGAGACATTTTGTTTCTTGAAAAATATATGGCCACTTTATATTTGAAGCCAAAAAATGGTGGTCCGAGGCAACAAAAGATTGGAAAGGTTGTGTAATGCTAAAAAACGAAACCTGGTGGAAAGACACACCACTAATTATGTCAAAAGGGCAACAGGTCAGTTAAATGGGTAACACTGAGAAACTTTCACAAAGGAAAATTGCCAAGAGTTTGGATATTTCTTGTAATATACGGTACATAATATCAATAAAAGACACAGAGAATCCAGAGAAATGTCTGTACACAAAAGACAAAGCATTCTGCTTTTATTTGCATTATAAGCAGCATCCCAACTTTTTTGGAAACTGCTGTATATTGAAGTTCTGAATGGACAGGAATAATAAAACCTAAATCTGATTCTTCAAGCACATTTACATCAGTGTCTAGCTTTGACCACTAAAGACCACTCAAGTGCTCTTGGAAAGCCATTGTGTGATATGTGTCTGACAATACTGTTGGTTTTATGCAGACAATTCAAATTGTATGGCTGACTTGGGTATAGGAATGAGCATGGGTTTCCTATAACCTTGTACCCGGTAATTACAAACAAGTAAACCATTGACTAGCCCCCTCAAAAATGTAAACCTTTTTTGGATCATTGCCTTGCTGCTTGACCCAGCTTCACTTCATTTTTGATCCCAGATGTTTCACAGAACTGTACAATAAATGGGTCTCTGCAAGTAGACCTGGGTGTCATTTGATACCCATCCACTAATGTTCATTATACATCTGTGCTGTGTCTGTTCCTGCAGGAAAGGGTTGGTAACTTCCTGGCAGACTTCTACTCTGTGAATGGCCTTGTGCTGGAGTCCAGGAAGCGTCGGGAGCATCTTAGCGAGGAGGACATCCTGAGGAACAAGGCCATCATGGAGAGCCTGAGCAAAGGAGGCAGCTTGGTGGAGCAGAATTATGAGGTGAGAGATGGAGGGTGGCTTTGGGTTTTAGTTCTCAGTTGTGGATCTAGTGCACTGTACTTATCGTAGATATGGGGTTATGATGCATCAAAAAAGACCTGAATGGGAAATTTGCCCTCACTTTCTTGACCTCAGCCTCAGCGGAGGATGTCTCTCACAGCACCAGACCCCAACACCATCTCCTGGGAGGAGTACATCTCAGCAGATCAGGGAAAGTAAGCCCTGTTTTCTTCCAACTGGTAGAGGACACAGATGACAGTGCTGTCCATGTTCATTAAACCTCAACATGTCTTAAACCTCTGAACTTGATACTAACTTCCCCAGAGCACCTCATCTTGGGAGAGCGCTTGTGTGCAAGGAGAGCAAGAAAAACTTCAAAGCGACCGTAGCCATGAGCCAGGACTTTCCTCTGGGCATTGAGTCGTGAGTAGAATCCCTACAGAAGTATTTTCTCATCACTGGCTGCCTTAATACTGGAATCACACAATGATCATTGTTTTGCACTCAATTTCTTGTAACAGTTATATCATGGTAATGTATTAACTTTTATAAAGTAATTGCTTTTGGAAAGGCCTATTTTAGATTAGTTTGATAGGCTCAAAATAGCCTCTACGCTGGTAATGTTGAAATATTTGTAATATGACAATTTGGTAATCATTCTGTTTTTTTATGTCCAGTTTGCTGAATGTATTGGAAGTCATAGCCCCATTTAAGCACTTCAACAAACTCCGAGAATTTGTTCAACTGAAGCTTCCTCCTGGGTTTCCAGTCAAGCTTGGTATGAATCTATTGTACATTGTGCCGTGTCAGATTTTATTTGGAATAGGATAGTTTGAGAGATTGCGGCAATAATGCTTTTTATCTGACATAGACATTAGAAGTGTTCACAAGGTCTGGTACTTCTGATGTAAAAAGAAGGCTTCATTCGCCAAATACCAAATTCTCTTTCCAGGTTAAAATAAAGTGAGATTGAACCTGACCAATGTTAAAGATTTGAAACAATCCATCCTTTTATTTGTTGCAGACATTCCTGTGTTCCCCACTATCACAGCAACGGTCACCTTCCAAGAGTTTCGCTACGATGACTTTGAGGAGTCCATCTTTTCTATCCCAGGGGATTACAAGGAAGACCCCAGTCGCTTCCCTGACCTATAACCTGGTTGTCACAGCAACAAGAGGTGCAGCCAGGCCCGCCCACAAGGAAACTCACCGAAACAAACTCTACCTTGATACATACACTAATGAAAGGAAAAGAACCAACTAAAGACAGTTGAGAAGAAATGAGAGGATTCTAACTTATTGTTGATGTCTGTGTTTTACTAAAAAAGGGAATTGTCTCTTGGCCCTGAATTTATTGTTCATTTTGTATATATATACTTATAGTAAAGCAATGCAAACAGAGATCGAAGGCTGCATTTTCAGACAATACCCCCCCCCCCACCCACACACACACACACACACACACTCACCTAATTTGTTTGTTGACAAATCGCATCAAGTCTTATGACATAAGATGTTTTTCTCAGCTGATCTGAGCAGTCAAGAACAATTCAGATATTTCTTTCACTAATTGTTCTTTTGGAAATGTCACACTATCTTTCCTCAAAAGGAAACTAGTAATATATATTTTTTGTAAATGCAGCCTTAATCTACCACAACCATGTTGAGATGTGTAGCAACAACAGCACAACATCGGAGGGGATGAGATTAGGTGATGGAACAAAAATGGTTGTCTACATAACAGCTTATGTTCACCTACAGACGGCATCTTCAATGTTATGGATTTGACTTGTCTGTAATCTACGATATCTCCAGTGTGCACTTCCAGGTTTAACACTCATGGCATCAAGTTTAGCTGAAGTCTGCCCATTGTGGACAGCAAGTTTTTGGGGGAAAGTGCACTGATATTCATTGCTTGTAAATAAAATAAATTGTTAGGAATATAGATGTCATAACAGAACTGTGCATACCTTTTTCATGTGTAAATGATGTACTTAATGTACAATATATAGTCAAAGGAGCAACACTGTGTAGCAATACATTTTCAGTACATCCTTTTTGGTAAACCTTTTGGGAGAATATATGGCATAAAGCAGCATTCTTACACAGATATCAATACCCAAGCCTTTTTCCTCTGGCTTACACACTGTCTCACACAATCTGTCGTGCAGGATGAAAACTCCTATATTTTCAGGTTCGCTAATCTGTTTTACCTCCTGGCTATCACCGTCTTTCAAGTGATCATGTGAATTTAATCAGTTTGGTGAGAGAGCCTTTGTACTGTACTTTAAAGTGTGATTGTGTGTGTACCCAGGTCGGGTATCAGGAAAGCTGTTTCAGTTTGATACTGCACTGACATTAAGTGTATTTAAATGCATGCTGTGTTGACCCAATTGGATTCCTTATGTCCTATTGAGTGTTTATTTCCTACACACTTGTTATACTTGCTGCCATCTCACCACACTTTCTGATTATAAGGAAGACCAACTTCTGTATTGTAACCACACTAAAACTGGAAGTGTTTCAACAGAAATGTCATTTTCTTGAGTGTGTACTTCCATTTTCCTGTCTGTGCTACCCAAACACAGACGACATTACATTTTAATGATAGCGTGTACGTTTGGACTATCAAACCGTAAAATCCATGTTGTTTTTATTTTACATGAGCAGCAGTGGGTAACCGTTTGGCTCATCAGGCTTGGACCTACTGGTATTTATAAATGTATTGCAGCTTTTCCAACTCCCCGTCCCTTCAAATAAAGCACCAGCACCACCGTGTTTCTCTTCATTGCAACACTGATAGTAACCCAGTAGGCAGATTTTCACAGGGTGAAATCTGCTTAACCTTTTTAAATAGTATTTTGTGCATTTATTTTTGGGACGTTTTGGGCACTGGTTTTCTTTGCTCACAGAATTCCCAGACAGCCCCAACGTCACATTTCTTGAGTTCATTACGTTTTGTAGTAAGTTTGACACTGATCTGATTGAATCCTGACCTGAGCCCTGACTGATTGACAGTTGTAAACATTAAAGTAATAAATGAATTAATTGTATCTCGATATCTTTCACACAGGCCATCTATAATCCCTCTGGAAGTCACTTGGCTTTCACAAATGAGGTGGCCTAAATTCCAGTCCAACTGAAATTACACAACTAATGCTGGTTGCTTTAAGAAAAATGAATAGGTTCTACAATCTCGATATCTAATGCCAGAGGAAAATACCTGTGTTGAGAGAATCTGATGCACATAGAATTCAAAGCAGACACTAAAGTGTAAACATGAATTGTAGTAATCATACGCCTAATGCGATACAAAAAGTAAATTCTGCTAATGTCTATAAACCCCAGAACTTACAATAGTTGAAAGGAAACCAATCCATGGCCGTTCGTCCAGCATTTGCCCAGTGTCAAAACCACTCTCATTCAGATTAAGAATTTCTCAGTATTGGTTAAAATGTAAGGTTGAACTGATGTTACCGCGTCGGTAAATTAAACATTTGCCACATATCTTTCCCAAAATTGCCTTTAAGATAACGAAAAACACTCCATACCCCATGAAAAACAGTGTAGTTCTTCAGATATTTCAGAAATGCTGTTCTCAGTTTAATATTAAACACGATTTCTCCCCCCATTAAGGCACCAGAGGTCTGCGTATGCAACTGGGGAGCTCATGTGAGACTGCACGATTTTATTGTATATATAAAAAGAATCACTGAACAAAGACCAGAACCACAACGAGCATTATATCTACTGAGTATTGTTGAGTAGAGAAGATATAGAATATTATAGCACAACTTAGTATAAGTTTACACTGTGTATAATAATGGATGGGAAATGAACTCAACATACCACATACAGGAGAGACAGATCAAAGTAAATTCATTGAGGTGACTACAGTGAAAAACTCAAGAATGTATCCACAGCAAACTGCTCAAGCACATCTAGCAGCCATGTTGTCTAATGAAAAAGACCTACAGAAAATCTGGTAAGCAGTAATTGCTGCCTCTCCTTGAAATGTGTAGAAACTAAATGGAAAACAAAAAGAGATACAAATGTTATTAACATCATGTAAGCCATACGCTTATTTAAAAATGGCTTACACACTCACCTGCTTTGTCCCACATTAAAATGACAGCAAAATCATTCAATCATAGACACCTTTTTCAAAAGATAACCTTCAAAATAATGAATGATGTACACACATGTAAATACAGAAAGTACAAAAAAGAGGCAAATCCTAAATTTAATCTTTCAATTAATCTTCAAATTTGATCCATTTAGTCCAAAAGGAAAACTAACAAAATTAAACTTTGATAACAAGGGATGGAGTTGAAGCACGTATAGAGTGAGGATGGTACAGTGAGGATGGTGGGGCATGGAGGATCAGGTAGAAAGGAATATATGCACCAGTCTCAATCACTGACATCCATGTCATCCTCTTCACGGCAGTCGTCTCCATTGACTTTGGAAGGGCCGGTGCCATTGCCTTCCAGTGAGTGAGGAGACTGGGCTCCAGAGTCTTGATCGGAATCCTTCTTCTCTAACCTCCCCCTCTCCTTCTCACTGTCGTAGCCCTGCTCTTCCTCATCATAATCCCTGGTGACCTGCAAGGACATCTAGGAAATGGGAAATGATGACATTATTAGGGAGGATGCCAGGTGTCTCCTGATTTTATTTCACAGAGCGACTGGTCATTTTGCATCTCTACAGAGCTCTGCTCACTGGATACAGCAATGTAGATAACATCTTTGTGGTCAGTTGTAAATCTCAGATGTATAGTCTACAGTCTATATAGTGAATTAAATACATGAACCTAATAAAAAAAAAGTTTGCAGTGTTTTCCTTTTAAGCGAATGCCTATCCCATTCTCACATGCTCATTTTAAAACAGCCATTGTTGTAGATAGGTATTCTGAGCGGTGGGATTACCCATTTCTAACCAGCTAGCTAACTTCGCTTTTTGCCAGCAAGCATGAATATCTAACTTTATTAAAATCGGGTAACAGTGAGTCAGGTCATGTTGTCTTAGATGTACTAACATTAGTGGGTTAGCCAATGGATATGGTAGCTCAGAGACCTAATTATTTGCTACACAAGAAAGACAAAAAAGTTGCCCGGGAGCTCTAACTTAACGTTACAGCCTTGTACATTACCTGACATTGCCAGCTCGCTACGGGCTAGCTAGCCACACTTAGGAAAACACATTAGTAACCCGGCCAGACGTGCATCAAAAACATGAAGTCAGTGATTCTTTCACCCAGGTGATCGTTGTGCACCAGGATTACAAAGAGTAGCATGATAACGGCATCGCATCATTAACTTAATCTGAAACCTGAAAAAGGGTCATATTCATAACATGGTCAAAGATACAGGTTTTAAGCTCAGTATGAAAGGACAATCACTATCAAGGTCTAGTGGCTGGCATAAGAGGAACACAGGCACATTTTAATATTTTTTCGTTAATAAAATTGCGAGGTGCTTGCAAACATTGGGAAAAGGAAGAAGGCAAGGTAGCGATTCTATTTGTTTTTCAACAGGCTACAATGATCACATGAATGAACACACAGCAGTTGTTAGATGGTTATAACATATAGTTTTGCAGGACTCCCAACTACAATAACCTAAGTAAAAAAAAAAAAGGGCTGGAGTCTAAGCCATATGTATTTTGGGCACATTTTTCAAATAGCCACAGGGTCTATGTCCGTTCAGAAAGAGGAAGAGACATGGTCAATAAAATCTAAAGTAAAGAAACATTTAGGGAGAAGGAGATTTAGCCGGAAGCAGAAATAGAAAGTGAAGGCAGGGAACATATAGTTACACAAAGCTTATATTGAGAAGCACATGCAGAGAAATTCTGAATCTTTAGCGACAGAGATTCATCAGGGTAAACGTTTGGATCTGCAATCATAGTCCTAAATTCAACATCCTCGTTTCATGATTTTACAATAAAGCCAATACCTTAGTTGAAACAAAATCAAAGCATTTGATTTTATTTTAGTAAAAATCAGAGGATTGGCCAGATTAAATGTTACTGGGCACTAATGATGTGAACATATATCTTTGATAAATTTTTGAGGATATACCATGTTTCTTAATTTTCTTGATGATCTGATGGGTTGAGACAGCTAAGATAAACGAATAAGAGATGTAGGAGGTTGATTTAAGACAAACACTTAATACATTTTCTTTATGCGCGTAAACATTTCATCTGTAAAACCTGGTTCAAATGAAAGATACTCCAAGTGAACGAATGTCAAGCTTGCGACTAGTGCGGTCACAATATATTGACTAACACCCTTTGATTACAAAAAATCCTTGATTAGAATTGACTGTCTCTGGGATTCTATTCATCATGGCAACAAAGCCAGAAAACACTGAGGACCATCCTTGAGAGGCAAAACATTTCCTAAGACCAGAAGCGCAAACTATGCCAGCCATTTGTGCAAAACTGATTGCATTGTACAGTAGGACATTAAATAAAAACATCCATTAATGGAGGCATCAGACAAGGGCATGGCAAGCAGAGGAAATGAATAGTCCACCATGCATTTCAGTGTTTTCCTTCTCTTGTAAATAGGAAGATAATGTTTCTAAACACTTGATTCACATGGAACCATCCTGAACCTATGGCCATGAATAATGTGGGAAAGAATCAGACCTGGGCATCGTTACATACCTTCACATCTCCTTTCTCTACTTCACTTTTCTTCTCTCGTTCTCGTTCCCGTTCCCGTTCCTTTTCTTTGTCTTTACTCCTGTCCTTCTTTTCCTTGCGGTCCTCCCGACTATGGTCTTTATCACTCCGGCGCTCACGGTCCTTCTCCCTTTCCTTGTCCCTCTTTTTCTCCTTCTTATGTCTGAAAGGACAGGAGTTTTAAAGCTCAGAAAACAGGCTTCAGACCCAAATGTGCAAGTCTAAAATGGCCCATTGATATTAATTATATTAAACCCACTATGAGTTTCAGGTCTCACTTTCCCTACCAAATAGCCACCCAGAACACCACTGAAACAGTATCAAAATCATTTTAAATTTACCAAATGATCATGTTCAATGAGAATGGAGAAGACAAAAAAAACAACCTTCGAGGAGAGGGAGTCCTAGAGACCTTCCTCTTTGGGGACTTTTTGGGAGATCGGCTGGCACTGCGACTCCTTTTCCGCCTTCTATACTCAACAGCAGGATCAAGAAAAAAACATGTTACAAGAAATAAATATGAGGACAATAACATATCGGGCAGCACGGAGAAACATGGCATACAAGAGCTGAACTGACCGATCAATACTGCGAGACCTCCTGGTAGTACTGTAACTTTTTGGAGGTGTTTTGGAACGCTTTTTATCCCGCTCCTCTTTCTTCCTATCCCTGTGGATCAGAGACAAGTTAGTTAGCCATTTGGTAGTGTGTCTGTATGTACAGTACAGTGCAAGTCATACAAATCATAAAGTTAAACTAAAGAAAAGTGTTCATTTGTAAAAATTATTATAATTTCTATAATATTTCTTTATTAAAACACTGCAAAAACAAATGGCCTTTGATCAATTTTCAGGTGCTTAAGACTTTTGCCCAGTACTGTCTGTCAGGAATGGATTTTTGGTCCAAGGCCAATTGGCCTTAAGGGGGTGCCTATTTCACAAAGGCATTGAGGCCATCAAGCAAGCTGCTAAGGCCAATCAAGCTAAATAGCCAATTACATAGCTTTGAAACAACAACAAAAACACTTGCCACGAAAAAGAGAGGCAATTACTGTGGACAAGTGATGTAATAAGGCTTGTGGGGCCTCATGCCTTGGTAACTAAGAACTGATGACCCCATATTCTGTCTCATCTTCTACACTTAGATAAATGTAGCATTTTCTACCAGCCAAAAAATCCATCCAACCCAAGGACACTAAGGAGGACTTTAAGGCACCTTTGCCTTCCCTCCCTGGTGTATGTATTAGTGTGGGTGTTATGAGAGGCAGTCGTTGGTTTAGGGTTAAGTCCGCTCTCTGTGGTTCACCTGGATTTGCCGGGTGATTGTCTGCTCCTGTCTTTGGAATGGGATCTCCCACTCCTCCTTCTGGGGCTCTTGGAGCGTCTCCTGCTCCTTGAGTGCGAGCGTCGCCTCGACCTGCTCTTTGAACGCCTACAGATCGCAGAGACAGAACGTCAATCTCCAGCCTCAACGTGAATATAAAAAACCTGGCCTTCATTTCTGAAACCACCAAAATGTTTTCTGTGGGCAGGAGCAGAGGAGTGTTCACCTGTGCCTGGAGGAGCGGGAGCGAGACCTCCTACGTCTAGACCTGGACCTGGAGCGCGAGTGCTTCTTCTTGCTCTCCTTGTCTGAGTAAATAGAACAAGGACATTGCTTTGGTGCAGGAAAACATTGCGTTATGACAGGACTACCAGTAATTTGAGATGTAATGTTTTTTTGGGCTACTCACTCCCAGGTTCGATGGCAGCCGATATGAGTGACTGGGCCTCTCGGACCCTCTTCATGGCTTCTTCTATCTCCTTGTTAGAAGAGTCTGCCTTCAGACCTGCATTCATGGTCAGGTTCATGTTCATCCCAACACCCATGTGGTTCATTCTGAAGAACAGGACATTATTTATTAGTCATAAAAAACCCAAAAGTTTTGGATCCTGGATATAGCATTAGATTTAAAAAATAGAGCTGTTAAAAAGGGCTGTTAAATGCAACTTAATGGGCTTCATTGATTAAAACCACAGCACCTCTTCTTGCTGCTAAATTACAACACAAATGAGGGCAATCTAATAAGTGAATGGATGTATCAGGCAGAGAGCAAGTCTGATGACTTACTTTGGATCCACTTGTGACATAAACTTCAGAAGCTGATCGGTGGGGAATGACTATGGAGGGAAAACAAATTAGAAACGGAGTGAAAATCTTTACAAACTTCCACGTTATATGGTATACTCATATATTATGTTTTGTTATTTCCTTTCAACAACTACATTATCTCCAGGTTGCTTATCTATCTATGTTACCTGGGGATTCATATTCATATTGGGGTTTGAAAACCCAAACGCTGCCATCGCATCCATGGAAGGACCGCCGAAAGGATTGCCTCCCATCTACAGAGCAGAAACACATTACCCATTCCATCATCCATTACTTTACTCCTTTAAAAAGGTGCCACAAATGAGATCTCTACCATGAGGAATAGGGTTGAATGCCATGAACATAATGCTTATATTCAAGACCACTGCCTACTTATTTACTTTCAATGTCAGCAACCGGTTATAGAGGGATGTAAAAAGGACGTTTAAAGTTTTTGAAAACATTTCAGAAATAAATACTTTGAGATTTCAGGGAGAGGTCAGCAGCTGAACAATATACCAAAATCATTGGAGGTTGAGTAATACTGTGAATTCCACTATTATTGTAGAAATAGTTGCAATATATTTTTCATAACAATACAAACTGCGTATAAAATCCCATGGGCGGCACCATAAATATAGAGCAACTGAATATTGTATCGCTAAGATGAGGACCTACCTGTTGACTGAACATGGGGTTTGGTGTTGGGAGAAGTCCTACCTGTGGATTGAACATGGGGTTTGGTGTTGGGAGAAGGCCTACCTGCGGAATAGCCATGGTGTTCAGTGTTGAAAAAAGTCCTACCTGAGGATTGGACATGGGGTTTGGTGTTGGAAGAAGACCTCCTCCAGGCAAAATCCCAGCAACAGCATTTGCCGGCGCCAGCAGTGACAGTGCTTTGGCCTCCTCTGGGATAACCCCTACAGAAAAACAAAACAGACATTAGGGAAAGAAGAGGACAGCTACGTTTAGAAGCAACCAACAAAAAGGAGAGACAAACAAGAAAGAACAAAGATGACTTGCTCAGGTATTCTTCAAAAAACATTTGTACAGGTTTCAATAGAGTTACCGTTGATAGCTGCTAGATTTGAGGTGTGTTCCCATTATTCTTTTAATCATTGTAGATAGAAGAATAACTAAGGTGGGGAGAAAAGTATAACAACACACACTACTCCAGTGAACACTGCCAAGATTGTATCACCTGAATGTGTATTTTAAGTCATGAACCAAACGTTAGCAAGCACAGCGGCTTCTCCAGTGGGGTGTGCTCTCAATTTTCATATAGATTGAACAAGCGACTCACGTTGGCGGCTTCACTACTAAGGAGTACACAGAGAAAAATCGAGATACACAAAACAAAAAGAGTTTCAGAGAGTTGGAGGTCAACAGTAAATACTGTACAATCTGTGAGTTTCTAGTACTTACCCAGAATACAGTTCTATATATGGGGAGATACCTATTAGCAAACAAGTCCTTGGTAGGTGATACCTAGGCTTTCAGGAACCTTACCTGTCACTGCATCATATGTACCTACGCCTACGTTCAAGATTAGTAATCAATTTGCAAATAGATTCCATCTTTGTCTGGCTGTTCACGTAACATAGGGCTAAAAAACTATGGTTTCAAATCTGAATGTTTCCCTTTCTACCAAAAAAAATAAGGAAAACATACAATATAGAATACCTTCAAATGCAACGGCAAAAATCACATTTTTATTTTGAACAGAAGACACACAAACATACACAGTCATGCCCACACAGACACACACCCACAAACAACATTTAAAAAGGGCCCACGGGAGAGAGAATTTAGCTGCAGGAGACAAAACGGTTGGGTGGTATTTTCAGCGGGGCCTGGTATACAGGACTGGCTGAGCCAGGAAAAACAACTGTAAAACACAACAACAAAAAAGAAAGACCACTGTTAAAGAGAGAGCACTGAACCAGTTGCCATTGTCATGTGGGGTGGATATATAAGACAATTAACAACTAGACAGTCAGAAACCTTCAAGTACAGTATCACTGGTCGACATAGAAACACAGACTAGCCATTTGATCTGCCAAGTTCAGGGATTGTGCATTGGTAGTGCATTGAGTTATTTTGCTAAATTAAATTGCATTATATGTATTGGATAAGAGTTCACCCAAAACTAGGAAGGCTCTTAATGTTATGGGTGACAAAAGTATGAAATGCAGGTGCAGCAATAGGTGTAGAATAGATGTGTTATTTTTCACTGTTCAGTGACTGCAATGGTTTCTTACCATTTGGATCCAATAGATTGGACATTATACTGGTCAGATTATAAACTATGTTGATAAATATGTAGGCTACTTTTGAGTAGCCAAGTTATCTTCTGTGTAACACGCAATATGCCTTATAGACCGAACAGTAATTTCTAAACTACTGCATTCCATTTGAATAAAAATTCCTAGAGAAGAGAAAATGAGAAGAGAGAAAAAGGGACAGAAAAAAGAGAAAGAGAAGGGGTTGGGGGGCTGCTTGAATGCTTGCTGGCCTTTTGTAATTGTCTACAATCCCCTGTTGGCAGGCAGAGGACCACTTTCCGCCATCAAGGAGGGGGCTCTGCTTTTGCCTTCTCCACTACAACAAATCACACACACAAATAACAGAGAGAAGTTTAATAGAGGATAGTCCAATATGGGAAAGAAAATAAATTGCATGGTTAAGGTGTCATAATACATGCAAGATAATTTCTGCTTTCTTTTGAGGAGGTTCGTCTGTCTGCCCGTGGACTGGGCTTGTTCGGCCCACTCAGTTGGAGCAAGTCTTGGTCCCTTAAGCAAACCTTGGTATACTGTGCTAACAGGGGGAGGTGGGAGAATTATGCAGTTCTGGAGACTACTACAGCCTCGGCATCACCAGTGCAGTTTAGAGTCCTCATCAATGGCAATCTTGTGGCTGCAGTTGTATTTTAATACATGCGTATGGTTATAGGTTTTGTTTTTAGTTCCACAGTATAGCAAGGATCTGGGTCGAGACATCAGGTAGACAACTCGGTCAAAGCAATTACGGGTGAGATTGTACAAGACGCTGGGAGAGTGGCATTGCATTATTGATCACAGAATCAGATACGGTTGTTGGATCGTAAATCAATACAACCTAGGATAGGATCTGAAATCGCTAACCAGGCTAGTTACATCGTGGCTCACACCAAACGCTTTTATAGCTTAATACCGAAACCAATGGAGGGGGGTCACTCTCCCATCACTACATCATACAATCATGGATCATTCATACAGAAAAAAAGAGAACAAGGCACCAACCTTCGGCAAATGGAACCACGATCAGTGCCCTGTCCACGAAGACTGTGTTGGTCAGGTGCTGAGATACCCCCACGGATTCGGACTCTTGGAACTTCACAAAACACACGCGCGAAGTCACAGGCAGAGGCGATTCACTGCAAAAGATCCGTTTGTAGACAACGTGTTAAACAGTGTAATAACTCGTATCGGATGTTTTGTCAAACAACACATCCTGGAGTAACCTATTTATTATGCTAATTAGCGCCTGGTCCCAGGTTTAAAGGAGGGCCAGACAGGGCCTCATCCAAGCAAGGCTAACGTTAAGCCAAATGTATATCTAGCAACGAGGTAATTTTAAAATAAAAAAATACTACATGCAAATCAAAGAAATTGTTAGGATCTGCATATGCAAAGAACCAATACTGTACATTTGTTAAGTTTGAAACGACATATCAAGAAAACTTTTGTTACTCACTCTGGTGGAAACAATTTGAGTTCTTCAATGGTTCCAAGAAACCCGAACAGCATTCGCATCTGCTCGGATGTTGTGCTAGGCGACACATTGGTCACTTGCACTACGTTGGTGGTACAGTTCATTTTAAAACAGTAAAAACTAAAATATATAAACAATTACCACTCGATCGAATTATTATTTTTAGACGTGTATTTAGTTGGCGTCGTGTTGAAGGCGTTTAAAAAAAAAACTCAAATCAACATCCCGATTAGCTCTGCCGCCATTTTGTTACTGTGAGTGACGCGAATAGACAGAAACAACGCATGCGCAGACGGAAATCCATTCCGCCAAATAAAACGTTTTATTTGCGAGAAGTTCAGTCAAACCCAGTTTCTATTGGACGAGTTTCAGAGGTCTATATGAGGTTACACTAAAGTAGGCCCCTCGCCTTCTCGTCAAAACCTTATGAAACGGCGAATGACCAAGCTGAATTCGTCCCATATAAATTTGTATTTGTACTGGAAAGAAGGATGTACACGTTCTTTACTGAGGTGTGGTTTGTTTAGTGTTGTGTGTGTTTATGTGGTCGGTCTCCCAGGAATACAATTTAACGTTTTTCTTTTTGTCATGTAAAAGAACAGGGACATTCTAGAAAATAGTGGCAGCTCATGCCCAAAATATACAGTGTTCATTCCCCGATCAGATGGGAGCCAAACAACAAGTATTTTTGGTTATGTAATCAGTTGGTAGGACATTAAATCTGCGAAGTTATGTGATATTCACATGGTGCGTCTTATTTATCCAATTTATTTTACATAATCAGTTGTCACAAAGTGCTTTAACAGAGACAAGAAAAAGTTACAACAAGGATTGGAGCACAGTGGCTAGGAAATACTCCCTACTAGGGTTAAATCTAAGTAAACTACAGTGGAACCGGACTCAGGGGTGGCTATTCATCTTCTGGCTGTGCTGTGTGAAGATTATAGACTTACAGTCACATTAATGTTCTTGAATGTTCAGATGACAAGTGGGTCAGAAAATGCACATGGGCATGTGTCCAGAGTCTTTAAACAGAATTCAGTTTTACACTATATCACAGTAGGCCTAACCAATATAAGAGGTCTTGGGAACCAATGCATTTGAACGTCATAAGGCTACAAGTGTTATATGGATGTTGGCTGTGTTAAACTATTATGGTCTGTAGCATGTCTGTTGCCAACAGAGATCAAGTGTGATTTATACAAATCTTTGGTGGAATGCAGTGTAGAGAATCAAAGCTCTCCTTTTATGTGTGTCAACAACAATAGGCCTTATATACTCACTCAAAGCTTTGCTCTGACGCCTCATGTGCAAGTTTTTCTTACAAAACAACCACAGTAACAAAACAGTGTGCAGTCAGAGTTCCCTCCAGTCACACAGTGCTGGCAGGCTTGGGTTTTTCATGATTAGATGTGAGTGCCAGGTTTAAAAAATAAATGAAAATGTACATAGTGGCATGCTAACTTGTATGACACTTGAAAATATGTGACATATGATGCCTTGTCCCCTCTGATCTATAGAAATAATGTTCACAAAAATTATATTGTTTTTGTTATTTACTCCATTTATCATTCAAGTTTCAGGTTGCCTCTACCCATCTTGAGCAAACAGTAATCCACATAACTGGGCTAATTACTCTAGAAATGTGTAGATGAACAGGTACATTTTGTTCTTCCATCTCTTGGAAAAGGTTACTGGTTCATATGAGGACAACCAGTTTTGTGACCATGTGAAATATGCTTTGTTCCTTGCAAAACAACTTTATGTCAGTCAAACAATTGTGTTTGTCATGATGCTTTGGAGTACATTTTTCACAAAACACATAAGAAAACCTGATATTTCAGTATGAAATGCTTTCCTAAGCATTTTGCTTGTTGAGTTTGACCAATCTAAAGTACAGCGTATAATAAACATGGTAGAGTTTTATACTATAAAAACATTTCCCTTCTCTGAAATCACAAACAATGTCACTCAACCTATACTCTTGAAGAAAAGTAATACCTGCAGGATTTCAGCCATGTCATGGCAGGTGCAGTCAACGTCAACAAGATTTGCCTTGCATAGTTTCCCTCATTATAGTAGGTTACAGCTCGTAGTAATAGTTTTGGGGTTTGCAAGAACAATCGTGACTATAGGCCTGTAAATTCATTCTCCTCCAAGTGCTTAAGTGCTGGTCAGTACCTAATAGTTGAGCAAGCAGTGTGATGAGTAGCTAATCGGCTTAGCAAGATATGTTTTTGGGGAAAAAACATTATCTCAAATGTTTTAGAATTTGCTCTAATTAGGCAAGGACATATGGACACATTATTACAGAAATAATAGTACTTGAGTGCTTTGGATAATCACAAAGTTATCAATAAACCACACATTGCACAAAGTACAATATTACTCATTACCCTGATTTTCACACAATATACTCGGATCGCATGCATTTCTTTCCAGGTTAGTCTCATTGAGATTAAATATACCTTTTCCAATAGAGACCACAACAAAATTACAACAAACACAGTAAAAAAAACACTGAAGCACTTCAGTATAAAATAGCCATTTACATGTTGTGAAAAGCAAAACATTTATTGGTGCAACTAGTTAATTGTCAAGCACATTTCAAATGCATGTTTCTGCAAAATAGTCAATTTAGTGGGACATAGTGTAAATCCAAAAAGGAGCCTAGTATAAAATGTAATTTATTAAGTATGAAATGCACCTAAGGGCTCTCACTCACACTGTTTCTATAGTTTGGTGAACATGCAAATTATTGAACAATCATGTCTTAAGTTATTATAACATATTTGCCAGAGAAATCCAGGCCTACTGACTGTGTGAAATTTTCTGGAAAAAATAAATCCGGTTTAGAGGGCCTCTGTTACGAAGCTAAGTATATTGGCACAATGGCATTCTTGTTCACAGTTGAATCTGATTGGTCAGGAGAAATGTTCCAGTTTTTCAGTTTGGTGACGGAGTGAAAAACTGTACATATAAGTATCCTAAATCCACAAGGACTGCCAAGACCTCCAGTTCAAAAGCGATCTGAAGCTACCTCTGTGTCTTGAGTGAGTGTCTATCTGTGTCTGTGCTCTCACAGCAAAGAGGAACAATGGTCAGCCGGTGAGTGATGCTTTATTTTTTAGTGCCATTTCTGAGCTCCTTCTTACATTTTACAGGGACTTTTATCCAGAATTACTTATATACCTTACATTTTTTAACCATAATATTGAAGTATTGAAAATATTTTGGCTCTGTGAACAGGTGAACTGGAATTCAGACATTGGTCTTGAGTTTGGCAATAAATAGTTAGTCCCTTAAATGGTAGGATAATGTGTTTATATTGGACTATAACAGATTTGAGCACCCTGCTGGTGGCTACAAGAAGATCTTTGAGACAGTTGAAGAGTTAGCAGAGCCTGTCCCTGCAACAGTCACAGGTTTGTTAACTACAAATCTATTTGATTCTAGGTTTGTTGTCCATTTAACTCTGGCAGCTATTTTAACTGTAGTTGGATATGGATTTTTGAAGTTACACATGATGGAAGTAGAAGTTAACCAGAAATAATCATTATTATATAACAGTCATATCGTTTTTTTGTGATTTGCTTAAAAATAGTGGCGTTACCTCTAAATTCCATATTCCGATACATCTTGTCCATCTGAAGTAGGCTGGTTGTACTACATTTTTAAATAAAACACTGACATCTGGGAAATTCATGTGAAAACAGCATTGCTTGTACAAACATATGGATCTCTATAAGAAACATTCCCTAATACACCTGATACCAGCTGTAGATAAAATTGCAATTAAATATTTCTGAATAACTGTTTGACAAAAATATTTTCTCTGACATCTCTAGGTAGGATTCCTTCATTTCTGAAGGGAAGTCTTCTTCGCTTGGGACCTGGCCTGTTCGAGGTTGGTGATGAACCTTTCTACCACCTCTTTGATGGCCAGGCTCTCATGCACAAATTTGACTTCAAGAATGGCCAAGTCACCTATTTCCGCAAGTAAGATTGGATAAAGGATGTCTGTTAGAGATCATGCTGTACTTTTTTAGTCCAAATAACCCATTGCTATTTAAACTGATCCTGTAGGTATATCAAAACAGATGCCTATGTGCGTGCAATAACAGAGAAGCGTGTGGTGATTACTGAATTTGGCACCTTTGCCTATCCAGATCCCTGCAAAAACATATTCTCCAGGTTCGTAGTGGTCCTTCCTGTCTGTATCTCTTATTGTCCACGTTATATGTTTGCCTTGATATTGGATGAGTAACATCCTGTTAATCATTATGTTTGCTAGCCTATAGCTGATCTGTCATATTGATCAATGTGAATAGGCTGGCGCTGCACTGAAGCTCGTTCTGAAGAAGACTCATTGGTCAACTTCAAAATTGGTGTTTCTCTCAGGTTTTTCACTTACTTCAAGGGTGTTGAAGTGACAGATAATTGCCTGGTGAACGTTTATCCCATTGGTGAAGATTACTATGCCGTCACAGAAACCAATTACATCACTAAAGTCAACACTGACACACTGGAGACGTTGAAGAAGGTATTACTCTTAAATTTACCTCTTTGATTTACTTTCTTCACTTTAAATTATGAACCAAGGAAAACAGAAGACAGGTGTTAGTCAGACTTTTCAAAACCAGTTAGTAATTAGCAAAGGCGTACAATGATAATGAAGAACATGTGACAAATGCCACTATGACTTGACTTCCCCGCAGGTGGACTTGTGCAACTATGTCAACATTAATGGAGTGACAGCCCATCCGCACATTGAAAGAGATGGAACAGTGTTTAATATTGGAAACTGCATGGGAAAAGGAGCATCCCTGGCCTACAACATTGTCAGGATCCCACCCACACAGAAAGGTTCGGCTTGTATCCCAGATAGATTACGGAATAAAAGCAAATGGAAGATATTAAGAGCTAATGGATGTTTCAACTTTTAGTCTGCGTTTGAATTAATATTCTATAATATTGTTAATATTTATATTCTATACGCCTTGTATTGAAGTGGCAACATTTGGCATTCTTCCATTCTCTAAAAAATATCCCAAGGTTGGTGAAGTGGATACTGCGCTTCTACTTAACATAGGTTGTCCCGTTGTCCTTGTTACATTATCTTTATCTGCTCGACTAGCTTCCAGTGAGATTGGTAAGGTACTATAGACACTGAATATATGTAATCAATGAGGTAAGTCGCTCAAGACAAGATTGTCAGCTAAATTACAAAATATGTAAATGTAGAACGTCATTCTTGAGAAAGCCAAAGAAAACTTGATGGAAAAGTTAAAGTATACAAAATGGCCTGGCTGTTCTGCCCTTGAGTGGGACAGGCGGACCCTAACTGCTCCTACAAGTCATTGAGGATAAGAGTGTCTGCTACATAACTAAAATGTAATGTAAATTCATTTTAATAATAAGCAAAGAAAAATCTAACTTAATCACTCTGACATTTTTTTTAACAAAAAAGCAGTGGAGGGTAGAGAAGTTATTCAAAATGTAAATTCTGCAGGTCAGGATAAAATGTACGCTATAAAATTATTATGTGCTATACTGCTTAAAATTCACATAGGTACATTTTTTATTCACTGTAGCAAACCTGCAGAATAAAGTAATGCAAATATAACTCTATGACCATCATCCCTGACATCTTCACGAACGTCCTGATAATATGCTATTTAATTTCAGTCATTACAAACCAAAGGTGTCAATCCATCAGATTGGAAGGTGGTTAATGTGTGTTATTTAATGGAAAAGAAATGATCGATAACTTCCTTCCAAACTTTAATAACATGTAGCATAATAACTTGTTAGGCAAGCTGATTGCATGTGCCCTGATTGTGTCTTTTGTTCTCTATTCAGACAAGTCAGATCCCATTGAAAAGTCCAAGGTTGTGGTGCAGTTCCCCAGTGCAGAGAGGTTCAAGCCCTCCTACGTGCACAGGTGGATCATGTCCATCACACCTTAAAGCTGCACTTTTATTTATAGTATTCATTTTCATTATGTGCTTACATTTTAAATAGCTGATTCATTTCATTCACATAATGCGGTGGTCATACTATACCATTAAATAGTGTCCATTTAATGTCACCCATAGTTTTGGAATGTCCGAAAACTACTTTGTCTTCATCGAGACCCCAGTGAAAATCAACCTGCTCAAGTTTCTGAGTGCGTGGAGCATCCGAGGCTCCAACTACATGGACTGCTTTGAGTCCAACGAGCTTCTGGGGGTAAGGAATCACCAGACAGGAGAGACACACTATAAACCATACTATCATCACACCTAACAATCCTTTTACCCTTCATTTCATAGACATTGTTCCACATTGCCAGAAAAGACATTGGAGGAGGACAAGGGGAGTACATTGACCATAAGTTTAGGGGTGCTCCCATCAACCTGTTTCATCACATAAACACTTACGAGGACCAAGGCTTCATTGTGGCTGATGTGTGTACATGGAAAGGGTAATGGAAAAGCAAAAAGTCTTATTTTCTTAAGATGGCAGTGTGATTGCAGACAGTGGCAAACATAAAATTGGAGACAACTCACTAGAGTATTTCAGGAATACATCACATTTGTGTGGTGAGAGTTATATTAGCAATGCGCACTTTCAGAGAAAACCTGTTTCAACAATATGTTCCAAAAAACTATTGTGTTACTTTAATTCCTGGTAGGTTTGAATTTGTGTACAACTACCTTTGGCTGGCCAACCTGCGCACCAACTGGGAGGAGGTTAAGAAAGCAGCCATGATGGCACCTCAACCAGAGGTCAGGAGATATGTCATCCCTCTGGACATCCACAGGGTAAGTCAATCCCCTCTCTTAGAATGTTTATTCATATTTTAAATTGTAATGATATTTGCATATATGCTACCAGTGACACTGACAGGCGGGGACAATCGGTAACGTTGTCTCGGGCAAAGGCCTCGGGGGGGCCCATTTGCTTGGCTTAAATATAATTATTTAGTAAATCTTGGTATTTAGCACTACCTAGCTAAAACATTAAACAATAAACGTTTATGACCTGTTTTATGAACAGTAACATCATCGCTATTTATAAAAAAATGTTGGCCCGTTGTTTGGGTCCTAAACATTCAATTTTATCCCGGGCCCTGGGATTCATGTGGGCGTCCCTGTGTGCTACCACTGTATTTCCCTTTGAATCACAACATGTATATCTTCCCGAATGAATTCCCTCTCATATTGATTGTGTTTTAGGAGGAGCAAGGGAAGAACCTGATCTGCCTGCCATACACCACGGCAACAGCAATGATGCGTTCTGATGGGACCATCTGGCTGGAACCCGAGGTGCTGTTCTCTGGGCCCCGCCAAGCCTTTGAGTTCCCTCAGATCAATTATCAAAAGCATGGTGGGAAGAACTATTCCTATGCCTATGCCCTGGGTCTCAACCACTTCATCCCTGACAGGGTGGGTATTCTGCTGGTTTACCACAAATCTGCATGGTCACAATGTTGACTGCTCGAGTGACAATCTGTCTACGTTGGTCAGTAAATACAAGAAGCAAAATGCAACGCATTGCTGTTATTTTGGTTGTGGTATATAATCAAGGGCAGATAACTGAGTGTTTGTTGCATCTGACCAGTACATTGAATCCCAGAATCTGCAAGGTGAAAACAATTGTTCCTCAGTTTAGACCATCAACCCCAACTGCTCCTGCTAAACGATGAATGTGTAACACACAAGATGGCTGCACAAGCACTGAACCAGTCTATACCTGCAGATCATCAAGCTGAACGTGAAGACCAAGGAGACCTGGGTGTGGCAGGAGCCAGACTCCTACCCCTCAGAGCCCCTGTTTGTACAGACCCCCGACGCGGTGGATGAGGATGACGGTATTAATTTACGCTGCAGCAATAACATTAATACCCAATACCTTCTTTTCCATGAAAGACAATTTCTACGTATCAAGGAACAAAGCACTTCCATGAAATGGTCAAAATATATCTAGCGTTGACAGGTGAGAGAAATTGACAATGACATTGCATTTCCTAACAGCCAGTGTGTTTTTCCAATTAACCACAGGTGTCCTGTTGACTATTGTGGTATCGCCCGGGGCACAGAAGTCAGGGTACATGCTGATCATCAATGCCAAGGACATGTCGGAGATTGCCAGGGCAGAGGTCGAGTGCCCCATGCCTGTTACTTTCCATGGCATGTACAAGCCATAATGTGACAACAATCCGCACACCGACTAGCGGTTTCCAGTCACCATTTCAGGGTATTCAGACTAAGTATAAACTGTCCCAGCATTAGAATAAACAAACAGTATAAGGGATCAAGTCTAGACTAGAATTAACTTGCATTATTGTGTCAGTAAAAAGAAACAAATATCTGATCTATTATGATTTGAAGTAATAGTAACTTTATGCAACCTTTATAAGTATGTTTGGGCATCCATTTTGGTGAAAAGGTGCCATTTTGCAGTAAGAATGGAACCTGCTGTTAAGGACATTGAAATACAATTTTTCTCAGTGAGCCCACAGACCAAACAAAATGATTGGTACTTCAATCACAGCACTCTCAATTGGTTAATACAGTGGTCATTTCAGTGCTGCAGATCCATGAGCTTGCCATGTCTTTAGAGTATGTTGGAATAATAAACATATAATCAAAACACTGACCTTTTTATTGTGTCAGTTATTTTGTGGGTAAGAAATGCATGATGTGCATAACTAACAGTCTATTATATCTTGTATAAGGACATCAATTTATATATACACAAAATACAGGGATATAAAAACAATCCCAAAAGGAAGGCAATACAGTTAATCCACTCCATTACAATGTTTCATCATGAAAATAGAAACGTAACACTTTATTAGAACATGTCCTCAGAAACCTCATGGAGTGGAAATACTAATGAGGTCCACAAAGATTAGTCATGTTGCCATAGACAATCTGATTACTGTGTTAAGCTTTGGTGAAAAGAATAAACATGTAAGCATCTTTCAACTAGAGTAATTATTTTGACGGAGCCTGTGTTTTGATCAACGACGCCTGATGTTATCTTGCCTCTGTACCATGACATTAGCCCTACTGCTCTAAGCTGGTCAGGTGATTGCATTGCAGCATTACTAAACTAAGCTGATCATACGGATTAATTGGGTGAGACGTCTATCAGATCAAAAAACATGCATGTTGCAACTAATCACAGCTGTATAAGCACAGCTGATAATGGCCAAACAGGCCCGGCTTTGTACAAGACTGTGTGCGCATGAGACTGAAACAACACAGACATAATTACTGCAGATTAAAACAACAACACAGCTACATTTCTTTGCTGTGCTAATACACCTAGGATGAAGGAGTTTGCCATTTCACTACCGTCTGGTGTAACAGCACAATAATACAGTCTTGGAAAATAAATCAACCAGGGATGACAAGTGTGCTTTCCTGTTTATTCGTTTTTTTACAGTTTCAATATTAGGGCTAGCTGGCCTTTCAAAAATTATGATTACAGGAGATTACATTAATTTTTACAGAAGTGTCAATAATCTTCTGGCCAAAAAAGCTGAAAAACACTGCAAAAGAAAGCAAAACATTGACAAATGTGTACTGTCTTTTACTGTCACACCAATAGAGGCATAATCTCCTTTGCACTGTGATAAACCTTTGGGCCAGAGGTTTGCAAATGCATACTAAAAGCAGTGTAAACTCTACTGAGCAAGACTGTCATCTCCAACAAACACAATGACAAACCATAAAGCTGAAGGTAAGACATACACAGATCCCTCTGTATTTATATGGAATTTAAATAAAATGTTCACATTTTGCTCAATATTCCAGCATGTTGGATTTGAGATCAAATGATTTTATTGAGGCAGCGGCATAGACTATCACCTTTTAGTTTAGGTGTTTTTTTTATAAATCTCTGCTAAACATTATAGCTTTACTGTCCAAATAAATATGGAGGGGAGGTGTACAAACATCCACACAGAAAAGGGAAACACTATGAACAAAAATGTAGATGGAAAACATTCACGGAAGCAGATACTTTGCTATAAACATAAAAAGCAACAAACATGGGAAATCATACAGTGTATTTTCAGCAAGAACATATATTTGAGCAATGGTGTCCTGACTGGGGGAGAAAGTTGAAAACACAGCTAAGTAAGCTCTTACAGTGTCATCCAAGACAAAGTAAACATATGTCCCCTTCACACCACCACTTCCACACAAAACACCCACTAGTATCAAGACAAAACCAAGCAGGGACTCACGCTACTGAATAACACAACTCATGAATAGATATTCAGCTATGGAGCTTTACTTCAATGTGATGAGGGACCAACGGTAGCATCGATAGCATAATCAATATTAATCTTAACGTCTGTGCTGCGCAAAGAATAAATAATATTGAAAAGTGCAAGGTTATAGGTATATATATTAATATAACGCTTCCATTATTGTCCTATAGGTAAAGTGCAAATCTCAGGATCAGATTAATGTGTGTGCAAGCATTCCTAACTTTTAGACTGATCCTCCTGCACATGCACAAATGAGCCCTTTACATTGGCTGACAGCTATGTTACTCCTCTTATAGTAAAACACAGTAACCCTACATGGGGGGACACACACCACACACAGTTGTTCAGGCCACCTGGAGTGGCAGTGGGACCATTCAGAATGGTTCATCTGAAAAACAAAACAAAGAATATGCACGTAGCTAGTAAATTTCTTAATCCACGAAACAGCCCAGTAAAGTATGGGCTTTGGGTGATTTCTGCACTGGGTATGTAGATCCTACTGTGGTTTTGTTGTAATCCTAAAGGAGAATTTGTAACTTCTTATATTTTGTAACCGCAGCACTAAAACACTGTAAACTTCAGTCTGCAGAGAGATTATTTCCTGTTTTTACATCACCATACAGTTCCCCCCTAGGGCTTCCTTACCCCTACTAACGACACGGTGTAGGATTTGGACACTAGAAGACTGATGCGGTTATTGTCTTGTTGTTGCCAGCCGTGGCTTCAAAATGATTCTTACAGGATGCATCCCTGTGGCCAAATTCAGACTAGACAATTATACGATTTCATTCCCAGCTACTAATCATGATGAGCATTGATTGGCTCGTTGTGGGACACCACTGAGACCTGCTCAAGTGGAAATGCAGTGAGCCATCACTACGGCAACAGCCTCCTCCTCATTCCCACCGTAACATCACCAATCCCGTCCTACTGTGTTCAACAGGTGGCACACACACACAAAGCATGTTTGTCTTTCCTATGTAGACATTTGTCTAACATCTCCTTCAGTCAAACCATGAGTAAGCAAGTTGTCTTCAGAGTCAGTTTTAGGCGATGGGTGGATGGGTTTAGTCTTTTCAATGTTAATCACTAGCCTCTCAGTCAACAGCAAGCAAGACATCTCGCTACTCCTTTTCCCAAGGGTGAATTGGGGAGGGGTCAATACGTGTATGTGTGTTGGGGCTAGTAGATGTGTCGGTGACGGTTGTAGAATATGTGCGTGTGTGTGTGTGCGTGCTTATTTAAGGGGCAGCTGGGCAGAAGGTGGTGAGGTTGTGTCAGGGGTCAGTTGGTCTCGTAGGTGGACAGCAGAGCAGCATCCACAGGCTCCATGCAGGAGGGGCAGGTGAATGACCTCATCAGCCAGTCGTCTATACAGTCCATGTGGTAGATGTGCATACAAGGCAGAAACCGGATGGGGTCCCCGTACACAAAGTCCATCATACATATAACACACCTAGGAAACAGGAAAATACAATAATCAACAGTGGCTTGGATGAGCACATAACCGGACCAGGAAACGCTAGCTTTCTTCAACGCATAGTTGTCTACATGCTATGAGCCGGCCAGCATTTCACCCAGTCAGGTCACATTATCAGTAGAGAATAAAATCAGTGGCTAATAATATCGGTACTTTAAAAAAATCCCAGGAATGAAACGTGTTATGGAGCTCCTCACTCTCTGATTTTCTTCTCAGAGCCATCCCGTCCTCCGTCGTAGACACCCCGGGGGAGGTGCTGGATGAGTCCGATACGTTGGGCGATACGAACCTGTTCCTCCTCAGTCAGCTGGGTGGCCAAGCGGGCCTGGCTCGGGGTGGGGTGGTACACCGGCATGTGGGCCTGCTCCTGGGCAAAAGACGAACACACACGCACAGGACAGACAAGACGGTGGGTATGGCCAAGCATGAGCTAGCAAGATCCTATTGGCGCGTTCTGGTGTGTATCTGCAAATCTTCATCCAGGAAACGCCCAGTGTGCAATAACTACATATCCTTCTAAACTGCATACACGCACACACAAAAAGGGTTCCATATCTGTTCTTAGGCTGTCCATGGAAGGAAATCAATGTCACACTGAAGAAATTCTTAGGAACAAAAAAACAACTGTTACACTGCATATGAAACCAGGAAGTCTAGACCTCAACACGGGGTAGTTGTCGCCATCTGACAACAGCCCCGTGTCGTCAGATGAAATTTCATCAGACCTAAATGTTAGATTTACAAACTAATAACTGCCTTCTTTATACTCAGTGGCTTTTTAGGAGGAGTTGGAATTATTCTCAGTGATGCACACAAGCTTCAGAGAAGTCATGTCTGGCCATTTCTAATCATGAATTTAAATTACAGAAAATTGGAATTATCTTCACCTACAGTCTGATTACTGTCATGTAGACAATTGTAGGACTGAGCCTATTATAATGGCCTATCAAACAGTTTGTTCTATGCTGTAACAAGCCAAAACACACCCTGCCATGGATAAAGCAGCTGAAAAAAAACTGCTCAGTCTGGACATTCTTGGCAAGCCTGCTTGGAACACTTTTGTAATATTGAGTATTTGGGCAACAAAAGGTGCTCTGTTTGTGGTTTCCCTTTGTGTTGGTGAGTTTGTACAATTATTGTAATAGTCACTATTGTGACCCATAATCAATAGTGTCACCTAGGAAAACAATAATTAAAAGGGCAAATATTAGTCAACTTTTTCAGTGTTTGTGTGGCTCATCTAAACATTTTTAAACTACACATGACACAAGTGATTAATATTAAAGTATACCTGTATACATAACTTAGAAATTGCATGGAATCATGCTAAAAAGTACTATCTACATAATCTGGTTAAATCTAAAACAGACAGATCCCTGCAGATAGTAATACATGTTTCAGTGATTTATTATAGCCTTCCTTCGATAGCTAAAGTAACTTCACACCAATAACTAGCTATTGTCTATAAAGCTGTGTAGCTACTGTATACAGTAGCAACTGTCTGACCTGGTAAGGCGGAGGTGGCTCCAAATCCTGGTCTGCATCCCCATAACTTGCTCTATCAGACTGTGATTCATGAAGCAAAGATATATCGTCCGACGTCGGCGATTTGAGACAATTGCCCATGTCCTCTTCTCAGCCCCTCGTTGTTTAGCTAGCTTGTAAACTTGCTATTGTTCGTTTACAAACAAGTTTATCTTCCACCCGTCACAGGAACAACGTTATAAAACATTAAATACTGTAAACAATCCATTAAAATATCATATGCATATTTATACGAATATTAGCTTGAGCCCCAGCACCGGCCCAAGCCTTTCAACATCATCAGACAATCACAGTCAAAACAAAGAGCTCGCTAGCTATCTAGCAAACGTTAGCTAACGTTATCTACTTTGCCAGTAATTGGAACAAGAGCTAGCGACTTCCTAGATTATTTTCACTAATTTCTCGGCCTACGATTAGAAATGTAAAACGTCTATTCAAAAAGTAACCTTCCAGACAACATCGAACTATACAACTTGAGTATTTAGCAAAAAATATGACTTAACAAATAAAGTAACAGACTGGCTAGCAATATTATTATATTTTTCAACCTGAGGACATCTCGGCGTCCATTCGATATGACGTAACGGTTTTAGTGTTGTTGTGCTTTGTCAGAGAGAGGAGCACGTTCATTGGATAGTGGAATTCAAACGTCACGCAACTAGAAGAAAATTGGTAGCTGGCACATATTTTGGGCATTTTCTGGTGAATGGTTTTGTTGCTACACTATCGATTTTATCTTATTATACATGCAACTTTGGTCTCATCTCATAATGTATGAATTGTTATTCATCGAATTGTTCCACTGTAAACCTTAAACAACATTCACAACAACGTTATTTAGCTTACCCATTCTTATAATGCCCTAGAGTCTTAGAATATTGAAAATGGTCAACAGTCTACTCTACATCAGATTTGGACTGAAACAGCGACAAATGTGCAATTGAGGACACTTTTAGTGCAATTGAAGACACTTTTATTCATATATATACAACTATTATACACTTATAAACCAAACAACTATTTGCATTCCAAGAACTTATAATACAATTCTCCATGTTTTTTGGTTAAGTGAGTTTCAAAGAATCATTACCCTTTACCAGGCAAATAAAACAAACACAAATACCTTAAATTCACATTCCAGAGATATCCTATTCCACCCTCAAAGCATGTTATGAGCAGAAAGGGATAAGTTCTCTCATAATCTTACAGAAAGCATGAAATAAATGTACTGTACATTATTAGTAAATCATTCTAAATCACAGGTGAAATCAGTTGTGTTAAAAACATCTTCCAACTTACGTCATCTGTAATGGTTCATACAGTATTCACATAATTTATCAAGGAAGAAAACATAGCCTACAGTTGCAGTGAGGTCTCTGACATACTGATGGAGTTGTAGGCTAATGATGTAGAAGATGAGAAAATGGACGGCTACATTGATGAACAACAAAATACTGAACTTCATGACTGTTTCAATACCAGTTTTTGATTCCAGAAGATGAAATGGAAGCAGTCAAATGGTAAAATAATTAATCAACTAAAGAAAAGCTGGTAAATTACAGTACATTGACAAGATGAATATTGGTCCAAGACAGCCACAGTTCTGCTGGTTTTCCTGACCTACGAAAAGTTTATTGATAAATTGAAACCATGTTCTAATTATAGTTCTTTAGTCATTTGGTTCTCTACTTTATCTGCATTCCAGTACATCACATATAACGGTCTTTCAAATCACACTGGATATTTAGAAATGTCCTTTATAATAAATAATATATTATTGTATTGAAAGCAATCACAAATAATTACATTTTTGTTTGATGTCCATCGTCCTGCAAGTCACTAAAAACCTAAAGAAATAATTTCCAACAGTGTCTCATTGAGTGTTCTCCTAGACTGAATAGTTGTGAAATTGATAATTGCTTGATTTTTTTAAAACAGAAGTTATACTTTTATGTATAAATAAAGATGTTTTCTGTCTTTGTAGACAGTAAAGGGATAAGAAATCTAATGGTGAAAGGTGCAAAAGTTAAAAAACAAGCTACTCTATCAATTCAAGTGGCATTGCTTTGATCAATGTTGTTAAAAATATGATCAAATGTCATTCATATTACAGTTACCCCTTTTTCTTGGTCATGTATTCTACTCAGACAATTAAGTGGTATTGGTAGCACATTTTATGACTGAAATCACATGTATTTACAGATACTATGGCTTTCAAAGATATTGTTTCTTCTTACTTTGCACATAGTAACACATTCACACACCCCACACACACTGTTAAGAGCAAGACTGAATCAATGTCAGAGAAATACCTTCATAAATGACAATACCTACTGACACAAATGACATACTGTATTTCCATCCTCTGATATAATAAAATGAAGTATTTGTACATCCAAGGCTATTCAAGGCTTATTATTACCCTCTTTCTTTTGACAGGTCAGAATATAAATGAACCACAGTCAAATTTCTGGGCAGACAGTTATTGTACATTTTCTGTGTGACTTTCAAAATAATTCAACTTGGTGTAAGAGAAAAACAGTGTTCTTATTTTTGTTTTCCCCTCACAGTTAACGGAACAATTCTGCAATCAAACAAGTATGTACGAAGTAGTAATGTCCCTTTTCTTTTGTATTTTAGCACATATTTTACTTAAGCACCTTCCTCACGTCTCCTATACCTCCACTTCCTCCTCCTAGCAGCGATCATCCTCTTCTGTGTCGCTGAGAGGCTCACAGCCCGCCACAGAGACGGTCTGAGCAAGGCGTTTCCGGAAGTGTCCATTGGGGACCTGCCAGCCGCTCCTAGAGCCCCGACGGGCTGTGCTGAAACCTGATGTGACCGTGTTAGCACGTCCCAGGCTTGTGGCCACCGCCGCCTCAAAGGTCAGAGTCTCCATGAACCCGCTGGTGTCCGGACTGTGCTCGTCATCCTGCAGGGACAGGTAGGGCTCTGATGGGTAACGGCGCAGCGGAGAGCCTTGCTGTTGGTGATAGCCCCTCGCGACGCTCTGTCCCTCTACCCCTGACCTCTCTCTTGAGGACTCCCCATGCCTCTTGGTCTCTGGGCGCCCCCTGTTGTCGTCATCGTCTTGCGACGGAGGGTGTGTGCGACGCACCAGGGGGGAGTAGGAGATATGGGGATGTGAGCGAGTTGGGGTCTGCGACAGGGGTCGGCGGCTTGGAGTGCTAGATTCAGAGGTGGGGATGGGGCTGTCGGAGCTGTTGCCCTGGACACAGGATTAGAAAGACATTTAATTCCCAAGTCAGACTGCCTTTTACCTAAGTGGCCTACTAGTTTGCCTAATGTGGATGTGTTTGTGGTCTACTTGATCTAAACTAGAGTGTTTGGGGTCTACTTGGTCTAAACTTGAGTGTTTCTGGTCTACTTGATATAAGTGGAGTGTTTCTGGTCTACTTGGTCCAAACTAGTGTTTGTGTTCTACTTGGTCTAAACTTGAGTGTTTCTGGTCTACTTGGTATAAATGGAGTGTTTGTGGTCTGCTTGGTCGTAACTAGAATGTTTGTGGTCTGCTTGGTCCAAACTAGAATGTTTGTGGTCTGCTTGGTCTAAACTAGAGTGCTTGTGGTCTGCTTGGTCTAAACTAGAGTGTTTGTGGTCTGCTTGGTCTAAACTAGAATGTTTGTGGTCTGCTTGGTCTAAACTAGAGTGTTTGTGGTCTGCTTGGTCTAATCTAGAGTGTTTGTGGTCTGCTTGGTCTAAACAACAGTTTTTCTGGCTTAAGGGAGGAAGAGCAGTGTATGTAACTTTAATGTGTGCCCTTACAAACAGGATCCACTGTATGTCTGTGTGTGTTTGTCTGTGTGTCCATGGTGTACCTTTTTATCCAGTGGATGTGTGTGTCCATGGTGTACCTGTTTGTCCGGTGGATGTGTGTGTCCATGGTGTACCTGTTTGTCCGGTGGATGTGTGTGTGTGTCCATGGTGTACCTGTTTGTCCGGTGGATGTGTGTGTGTGTGTGTGTGTGTGTGTGT
>JACXGJ010001267.1:0-88794 GCA_016801105.1 Esox niger
GTTTTTGAAACGTGTTGCGGGCATAACATTTTAAATGGTCATGTATTTTCCCCAAAACAATAACATTTCTCATATTCAACATTTGGTATGTTGTCTTTGTATTACTTACAATAAAAAATTGGGATAAATGATTTGCACATCATTGTGTTCCGTTTTTATTTGCAACTTACGCAGTGTCTCAACTTTACTGGAAACTGGGTTGTAATTATACACCTGTATTATTTCACCAGGTGTGTAGAAAAAAAAGAACATAAACTGATCCCTTACTTTATCTTTGCTTGGAGGTATGTTAAGTTAGATAAAATGAAACATTAAGTAACACACCTTTGCTGACTTAACATTGGTTTGAAGACAAACATCAATCCTCACCAAAAATGACCTCATGTACGGAAATGAGTTTACATTACCCAGAAGTATAAATGAGTAGAAAAAAAATCATTTTACATCAAGACAACAATGTCTAAATCTCGATGATCGAAAATCACAAAATGGAAATATCACACTCATTGTCATTGAAGTTAATTTAAAAGAATTATCCAAGTTATTTCTGTGGATTGCCCTATTATGTTCACTGATTCAGTGTTGTATGTAATTTTGATATTGATGTCTTTTGATCAGGTAATTTATATACTATCCTTGCAATGATCAAATACCATGTGTAATTTGACTGGTTGTGGTACCATTATTATACTCCCCTTGTTTTACTCCAACCTTAAACCTGACAAAACTCTCAAACGGAAACGTGGCACTTGAACTTATAACACTTGCAAGCAAAGAAGGACTACAGGAGTGTCTTTTTCTGACAGTAGATCCATTGTCTGACCAGTGTCCTGCCTGCAGCCAGCTTAACATAAGCTTCTTCATCTGTTTATTTGTTCAGTGAGACTAAGCTGTATGACAATGTCATTACAGAGTGAGAGTTAAACAGGAAACTACTGAAAACACCACTGGGAAGCAGAACAACAGAAATGTGTTGTTATTGTAAAGAAGAAAGGTTTCAGAATGATCAGAATCAATAAATGGTTGAATATATAAGAATGTGTGCAGAGGAGTCACATATCCAGGCCTTACCAATGACTCTTGACACTTGGTGTAGTTTAACTTGTATTCCCAGCAGTGGGGCTGAGAAAAAGTTGGATGGTCCCAACTCAGATGGAGATTCTTGTCTTTCTCTGTAATTGTAACCTTTGGGGCAGGAGGCTTGACTGAAGAGAATTAAACATATAACAAAAGGCAAATTAGAGTTGTCAACAATGTTATCATGACAATACGCATTGGTAAATATTCTTAATATACTTCACTTTATTTGAAGTCTATCCTCTTTAAAGCCTATTTACATAATTTGGTAATCTGTGTCATAAAAGATGGTAAAACACTGCTAAAATCACATTCGTAGACAAGTCGTGATGGGTTATTGTGATTGTAATTGGCAGACACTGAGGATATTGTTAGTATTGTAAATGGGCACATGTTAATCTCAGACATAAAACACCCCTTGTTAGACTCACCTGACAAACACATTAACCCTCTCCTCCTCTTTTGCTCTGCATCCCAAGTCATGTGTGTGACATTTATTTAAATTATGTAAAGGTTTTTAAATGTTTAAATGATCATTTATTTGCCAACAAACCATCTTGGCCTCATACTTTCTTTTTGACATCCAACTTGATATCATGCTTTGAAATTCTGCCCGGTAAATGGCTAATTGTAGGAGATATTAATGTACATATGGATAATGACAGTGATGCCCTGGGAATGGCATTTCCTCTCTTTTCAAGTCTTATCTTTGCTCAGAATGTATCAGTCCCCACACATCACCATACACTAGATTTAAACCCATCCTGTCACGTGATCGCGCAGAGGCGGGTCCTCGTGTTCCTGAGCCATGATCACACACCTGCACATCATCCTTCCCCCACACCTGTTCCCACTCACATCCTCCCCTGCAGTATATCTATAGATCACTGTCGTCTCTTCCCTGACGGATATTTTGTCTATGCTTGCATGCCTTTTCTTGCGATTCAATAACCAACGTTCAGTCTTCCCGTGTACCGACCACCTGCCTTTCCTTGACTACTCTGCCTGCTCCCTGCCCGTACTACTGTCGCCCGCTCGTGAATCGACCTTCCGCCTTTCCTCGACTACTCTGCCCGCCACTCGTCGGCACCGCCACCACCCACTCGTGCATCGACCTCCAGCCCGTCCCCGACCACTCCACCTGCAAGTCTCTCTCTCCTAGTCCGCGCCTGGTCCCTACCAGCAACCCTGACAATCCTACTGTGGTCATACATGTTTCCATCTCTATTCATAATCCTTTAGACTACTTCATTATAACAGTTCTAACAAAACATGACACTCTGTCAACCATGTACGCTTTGTCGATACTGACAATGGCACCGGCTTATACCACTGGAGTTCTCAAGGCAACCCTTTATTACAGCTTTTGAAATGATCTGTCTCGCCTGGAGTTGAACCAGAATTTTACTTTAATTCCTCTACAGCCCAAACATTTCCTGACATCACCCAGATATTATAGATCTCAGCTACCTTTGACAAATGATCACATGACAGATAATTTTCATTGTGATCTTAACACAGCACTAGATACAGTGGTGCCTGTTATAACTGAGCATATCCATGCCATAGCTTGAAGTATACAGGCTTGCATTGAAAACAGCATTATAGGTCAATATTACTTCCCTTCTAAGATTCTAGAGAAAACAAGAGATCAGCAGCTATCCTCATTTTTTTACTCAAACTGTATCTTTGTAATTCCACCCTGAGACCATTTCACACCTCTGAAAATAAACCAGTAAAAGTAGTTAAAATCCTCTTGGGCTCTTGTAAATGTGGTCATGTGTCTGTTCTTCCTTTTGTCGATTTAAGAGCTGTGTTTGACACTACTGATCATGATACCTTTCTGAGTTTTGGCAATGGCTAAATAAAGCATCCTCATTGACGCAACATAATTACAATGATATTCTTAAAATAAAGAAGAAACTATGACACTGATATTATTCAAAATGTCCCTCAATGCTTCTGAAAAGATTGGAATTAAACTGGAACTGAAGACTGAGGAGTTCCACTCGTACCTTTGTCCTTAGGAATAACCTTGAATGTATTTTGTAAAGATGAACCGTTGACAGTCCCATTGATCTGGAAGTAGACTTTCCCTATATTGAAATCCCCTCTGATGAGACATCCGGTCTTCCTTCCAGCATAGTGCAGGTAGTCCCTGCATTCTGATGTGTTACTCAGTAGTTTTTTTGATTCAGTAGGGTATCTGAAACATTGGTAATGACAGGTCTTGTTGTTGACATAATTAGATTCTAAAGTAATTCCTGAAAAACTCTGGGTCAGTGTTGGACCTATATTACAACAATATATAATCGTATATAATCGTACAGTAATAGACTGTGATTGGTGGAGGTGAAGGAAGTAGAATTGTTCTCACGCATAGTAGAGGTGAATGTCTTCCGGGGACTGATTTGTCAGGAGCCAGCTGCAGTTCAGGGCCTCCCAGTAGTAGTAAAAACAATGGAAATCCTTCACCAATTCTACTGGGAGAAAGAGACAAAAAGACATTAACGGCATTAACTAACACTTTAGTATATAGGGCAAAGTCCCAGACACAGACTGCAGTTATGTTATACATTTTTGTTTTGCTTTGTGGCCAAACCACGTCATATAAAATGACAATGTTGTATAGGAGAACATATTGTTGAGCACCAACCTCTGGGGGCAGCGATGGTGTGAACAACAGGCTGACTTTCTGAATTGTTGACTTGAGTTTGTATAGAGAAATGCAAACCTCTCTCCAGAGAATCACATGTCTGGAACGTTTTTTTCTCACAGCTCCTATTTTTGATTACCTATTTTTAAAGTTGAAAATGTCAGTGTTAGAGGGAATTCACAGTGGAAGCAAGAAAAATAAGTAGGGGTAAAAGTAGGTGATCCTCTTATGTTCAAAACAGTACCAGATGGGGCTTTGGTTTTAAGAATCCCTTTAAAATGTGTATGCTTACTATCTAATGACAATGTAATAGAAATGGATTTGCTACGGAGTTCAACTTGATTAAAATGGCAGGCTCCAGGCATAAGCAACATACGCGGTTGCTTTGGGCCCCCGATCGCTAGGGGGCCTCCGACACCTAGGAGCCCCGACTGAGAGGGGAGAGGGGGCCCCAATAAAATGTTGCTTTGGGCCCCCAAAAGGCTAGAGCTGGCACTCCTGATTAGTGAGTAGGTCAGATTTTTATGTATTTCTTGTTGCCTACACTGACTTAGACTTCCTGGCATGTTACTGAGCTACTGAAAGCCATTACAGTTATTTTTTAAGCAATGTCGCAATGAATCCTCTGAAAGTAGCAAACAGGAGTCCCTAGAGATTTGCATTCAGATGCAAACGTGAAGCCTTGTTCTAATATGCGAGAAGTATTATGTGAAGTCTTTAGGCCACTAGACTGCCAGATTACTCCTCTCGTCAAACAGACATATTAATCTCGGTCCATAAAAAAGCTTGCTTGAAACTGCTCCAGTGTGTGGTGTCCCTACCATAACGTACTCAAAGCTGTGCCCAACATTTAACAACATATGGGCAAAATTAAAAGCTATTCATGGACAGAGATATAAAATCTGTTCTGGTGCACTAAGTTTAACATTCTTTCTTATTCCTATATCGTAGGCCTATGTTAGCAAACTGATGAAACATGTTAACATGTCCTAATTATTTTGTGCCGTCATCCATTCTAATGTCCAGTATGTAATCATAAATGTTCTGTAATCTAATTACAACATGTTAGCAGACAACCAAACGGATTGCAGTTGCCGTTTTAATAATATTTTAGACCGGCATGAAATATGTTACTCCCCTGTTATGTCCGATAAGTTGACCGATATATGCTAGCGATGTCTTTATCATTTTAAGTTTGACTACCCCCGCCTACCTGTGATACGTTGATTTTGTATTTACAATCGATATTCTCATCAAAACTCTCTGGCAATCTCCATGAAAACTCCAAGCAGAACTCATTCGTCCAAGACGAAGTCAGATTTATTGGTGACGGAGGCTCTAAAAAACAAAAATCACTGTGAGGAACACAATACACTGTCTATATCAGTGGATTGAATAAGCACATTCTAATTGTCTGTAATCAGTTTATAAAAACGGGTTATTTAGAATTGCAGTTTGATCTCTTAGAATTTTACTTCCTCCATGTCCGAGTTGATTTGTTTCCTCTTTCCTATTGAGGTGTTCTCGTCTAGGAGTGACCATTTATTTGAACACTAGTAGTTAAATATCATTAGGACATTTTTATTTCATGTAACATTCCAGAATAAAATATATTAGTCTGAATTTGAGTTTGCAAGAATTTCGTCTAGATCATATTTGTGATCAAAACCTTGTCCTTGACTGTAATTATTCTGCCTAGTAGTCATTTGTAACTTCCACAAAAACACAAGAATACAATTACCCTATACTGCCTATAATGAAATTGTTATACAAGTATTGTAGCGTCTGCCAAACGCTACAGCATGCTGCTACCTGTTTCAGTCGGTGTGGACACGATTAACACCAAAAAGTGGAAGACGAAAACTTTCCAGCAATTGTACATTGTATCCACTGTATCAGCTCCCAGCTCGTCAAGACAAACTCAAACTGCGAAGTTGTTTCATTTGGATTTCAAATTGTATTCAAATGAAAGTATGTAGAGGCTTTACAGATCTAACAACTACTTCTATCATTATTTGAGAAACCAAGAGATCCAACAAAGGCCAAACTGCTGTTTCTACTATCCAAGAAATAAAAGCAGTACCCCTCCCGATCTCCCTGAAGGACTAACGGCTTGCGGGAACAATCACCAGAAGTGAGGATAGTGAATATCTGTGAAGTTGGAAGACTAGCATATTACTCGACCAATCAGATCAGGGTATGATGACGCACATCCCGTTTAGGGGTGCGGTGAAATAAGAATGTTGCTATAATAACATCAAACTAAGCCTAATTAGGAATATTTTGTAGAGTCATTGTTAGAACATGTTACTCATTATATAATCAAATTAGTTGGCTTTTCATGGGCACAGCAAAGGGCATTCAAGCTCCAGGAGGACATGCCTCAGGTGGCAAAACACATTTTACTTCAGGCCCTATTATTCAAATGTTATTAAAATGTATTTTGTACATAACCATCACGCACACAAACAGTTGTTTAACACACGGATATGAGACACCCTATAAACAGATATTCTATCATTAACTCTGCAGGGCACTAACGTTAAATTAAACCTCCAGGGCGCCCAGACCTAACGACGCCACTGAAGACCCCTATTACCTCCGTGCCCCCTTGGCATTACAGTTCACCTAAATTGCCACATGAAAGCTTTTATTTCTAGCAGCGTTGACTACGGCTATGGTCTATAGACAGGGCTTCCCCAAAAGACCAGCCAAAAGTCTCTGTTTATTCAATATGCTTTAGTTCTCACAGTGGTCTTAAGTTCAGACCACGTCACCCCGATTCCTAAATCACTACACTGGGTTCCTATCAGCCACAGAATTGAAAACAAGACAATGCTGCTTGGGGTTAGACTTGATGAGTGCCAGGGCTTAACTGGGTGAAGCAATGAATGCTGCACATCTCTGCACCAGACACCCTGTCTATTTTAAAACCCTCAAAGACTTTAAATGCGGGAATCAAAACCACCCAGCGCATAAATGCTTTTAGTTACCTCATTTAAGTCCTTTTAAAATCGTAAGCATATTTCAAGGTTTTTAACTACACCACACTATTCATTTATTTATTGTTCTTCGAAATCAATTGTATTTTTTTTTTGTACAAAAAGTCCATATAAATTGCTTCATTTTCTTGAACTTCTTTTAATCATAAATTGTAAAGCACCTTGGATAATAACTGTGTATGAAAAAAGTGCCATGAAGTCTTTGAATCGCCTTGGAAGAGGGTTAATCATTTGTAGTCTCTATTACTTGATATTAGCTGAAAGGCAACATTTTGAAAGGTATGCTATTGAGTGTGACTAAAATGATATTTCTCTGCAAAACATTGGCTTTAGAGTTTCTTTCTTTTAGAGTTTACTGTAGAGTAGCCCAAACCTTCATGATAATAACCATATTCTTGTTAGCAATAGCACTTGCTAGCCTAGCAGATAGCAATGGTTTCTGATGGGAAAATGTTTTTTTCCTTCACTCTGTTTAATGTCATAGAAATGTATTTGTAGGAATAGCTCACATATTTTACAAAAGTCCATGTTAATTTGCATGCTATTTTGTATCTGTTTTTTTTTTGGTAAGGCCTGTTATGTCTACATAATTTTATGTAGTTTAACACTAGATGTGTTAAACAACTTAGGACATATCACCATTTGTAATAGACCACAGCATCTATAGGTGAGTAAAAGTAATGGAACAAATTATCTTAAAGTAAATAACATTTAATATTTGGTGGCATAACCCTTGCTTGCAATAACTGCCTCAAGCCTGTGACTTATTGACATCACCAAACGGTTGCATTCTTCATTTGTGATGCTATTCCAGGATTTTACTGCAGCTTCTTTCAGTTCTTGTTTGTTTCGGTGTGTTTCTTCCTTTAGTCTCCTCTTAAGGAGGTGAAATGCATGCTCTATTGGGTTAAGGTCAGTTGATTGAGTTGGCCAGTCTAAAACCTTCTACTTTTTCCCTCTGATGAAGTCCTTTGTTTTGTAGGCAGTATGCTTTGAGTCATTTTCCTGCTGCATGATAAACTTCCTCCTGATTAGTTTCAATGCATTTCTCCTTAAATTGGCAGACAAAATGTTTCTGTACATTTCTGAATTCATTATGCTGCTACCATCATCAGTTACATCAGGGGTCTCCAAACTATTCCACGGAGGGCCGTGTGTCTGCAGGTTTTCTCTCTCTCCTTGTACTTGATTGACTAATTAGGTTACTGATTGGATAATATCTACCTTCACCTGGTTGTTTAGGTGTGAACTGGGAACCAATTTATAGGAAAAACCAAAAACCCGCAGACACACGGCCCTCCATGGAATAGTTTGGAGACCCCTGAGTTACATCATCAATAAACATTAATGAGCCTGTTCCAGAAGCAGTCAGGCACGCCAAAGACATGAAATTACCTCCACTAAGCTTCACAGATGAGCTTGTATGCTTCGGATCATAAGCAGTTCCTATCCTTCTCCGCCTTTCCATCACATTGGTAGAGATTAATCACATTGGTAAAGATTGTGTTCCAGAACATCTTCTCTGTACTTCTTACAAATTTCAATCTGGTCTTCCGAATCTTATGGCTGATGAGTGGTTTGCATCTTGTGGTGTGTGGCCTCTATATTTCTGCTCTCTGAGTCTAATTCGAACAGTGGATTGTGATATCTTCACCCCTGCACTTTGGAGATTGTTGGTGTTGTCACATACGGATGTTTTGGGGTTTTTTCTCATAATATTTCTATCATCATCTACTGTTGTTTTGCTGTTGCTTAGTACACCAGTAGTTTCTTTCTTTTTCAGGACAATCCAAATTGTTGTGCTTGCTATACTCAATGTTTGTCCAATGGCTCTGGTCGATTTTCCCTCTTTTCTCAGCTTGACAATGGCTTGCTTTTCTTCCATAGACAGCTCTCTGGTCTTCATGTTGGTTTATCCTTTTTAACAAGAAATGCAGTCTTTCTTGGTTCAAACCAAGGATAAATACTTAAAATAGTCATGCAGAGCTATTTAATGTTTGAACAATCAACCTAATAGGCAGCACCTGGGCAACAAGAAACATATACCCAGTCACTTGAAAAATGGGTCGGTTCAAACAAAGGGTGGTATGTCCTGAGTTGTTTAACACATCTAGATCTGAAATTCTGAACTCTTGTCTCAAACTCAGCTTTTGATCTTAAGCCCAAATGTCTTCAGTGAAAAACAAAAACAAAGGAATTTGCCTTACCAAAATAATTTTGGAGGAGACTGTATGTGGTCTAATGGCAACCATTTGTCTAGCTTAGCAGGAAACTTTTCAAATTCAGACAATAATTTAATTCAGATGTTTATTTCTGTCACGAATGGTGTAGTGGTGAAGAGGACGGACTAGGCGCAGGCATAGTGGTAGTCGGTGCTGATCTTTTATTGAAAACAAACACCGAGCACTTTGAAACAAACTGAATAAAATAAAGGTTTACACACAAAACGATACTCACTACAGAAGTGAACAAACATAGACATGGAACAATGACTGACAACTGAGGGAAGCAGAAGATAAACATTTAAACACATACAAATTTCTGAATTGGGACCTGGTGTGAGTGATAATTGGAGACAAGACAAATGAAGGGGACCGGGATGAGTTCATGGCAATTGGATAGACGGGAAAAGCGGGAGATTGCGGAGCAGTCAGTAAACTCACAGTCACAATTTCATACAGGGACACCTTTAAAGTGTCCCTGTATTAAATAAATGGTGAATACATTTGCTATTGATGAGACATTTATAATGTATAATCAGTTTATGGTCAACTAAACAGATATTAGAATATTTCACTTTGGTTGTGTCCACTAGAAAACCAAATTGCTTCCAATCATAAATGGTAAAAGAGAAATCTATTAAGTCGTCCCCCCCCCCCCCCCGTGAGACCAAAAATGTACGCTTTTCATGGCAATTAAATCTTGTTGGTCTTTTACGATTGCATCGTGTTCACTATGATGATCAGACTGGGTCAAAACATAACTGAGGGGGCACGAATTGCATACCTGAGGGGGCAATGCACCCTTTGGGCCCTGGGTGGAACCGGGTCTGAACCACATTCAGTACGTACTACAACAGCATGACTCCATGGTCAGAGTCTGGGTGCTAAACTGGCCTGCATGCAGTTCATACCTGTCACCCATTGAAAACATTTAGCGCATTATGAAATAAAAAATACAGCAGAGACCCAAAACTGTTGAAAAGTGAAAATCCTATATCAAGCAAGAATGGAAAAACATTTCACTTTCAAAACTACAGCAGTTGGTCTCCTCAATTCTGAAATACTTCTTTTAACAATACAGAGTATTGTTAAAAGAAAAGGAGATGCAACACGATAATAAACATTCCAGCCTTGCTGAAGCATCCCCAGATCATCACTAATCCTTCACTAAATTTCGCAGTGGGTGTGAGACATTGCGGCTTATAGGCCTCTCCTGGTCTCAATCTAACCATTAGATGACAAGGTGTTGGGCATAGCTGAAAATAACTATTCCGAGAAGATTTGCTCATTCCATTCCTCTAAGGTCCAGTCCTTATGTTGAATTTGCCAAATTCAACTTTGCTCTTCTTTGCTTCTCATTGATGAAGGGATTTTTTTCTAGCTTTGCACAACTTTTGCCCAGCCCCTAGGAGCCTGTTTGGAACCGTCCTCACTGCGCACGTCACCCCAGCTGCTGTTAGTCATTCTTATTGTAGGTCACTTGATGTCATTCGAATGACGGTCATCTCGGTCTGTGGACAGTCGTTTTCGCCCTCTGCCAGTCATTAGCCTTGTTGTCCCCAATGTCTGGTGCTTGACCTTGTTCTTATGAATTTGGTTCAGGTAATCACGTAATCAGTACCTCATTAATTGAAATGAGGTGGGCCTATGTTGGAATTTTACAGACACTGGAATGGACTGGCTGCCATACACGAGGAGATGCTGATTTAATTACATTTCTTCCATAGCTTTATATTGATGAAATGAAGTGCACATCATTGCATTCTGTGTTTATTTGCTTTTTGCACAGTGTCCAAAATCTTTTAGAATTGGGGTTTTACAATAACAATTCACTGGGCTATGCATAAATATGAAATAATAAATACACAGTACATAATAAGCATGTAAACAGTATGCATATATTGGCTGCTATATCAACTGTGCCACTAGGTGGAAGGATTGCCCTGTATCTCACCATTATCTGTACCTGTGATACCTGTCCTGTGGTATTTATAGAATCCAGATACTGTGCTGTTTTGGAAAGTTTGACGACAAGGAATTTGAGGTACTACTTGAGAATCCTGTGGTTTAGTGTTGTATTTTTTACTATGTTGTAATGCTATGTTATATAATGTTGTAATTTGGTGGTATCACATTTGACATTTTTATGTTTATGTTTATTGCTATGTTGTAATGCTATGTTACGTAATGTTGCAATTTGGTGGTATCACATGGTACATTGTCATGTTTGTGTTAATGTTTAGATGTGTGGTAGTTGTACACCACATTAAGTCGGATGAATGTGGCATTCATGATGTCCTAACTTTACAAAGATTTGTTTTGACTGCGGCTGTAATGAACCTATGGTACATTTTGGTTAGCTAGTGCCAGGGTAAAGATGGCATTCAGGTGCACCAGAAAAAGTGTTAGGTATCTATTAGATAGCCTACCTGCAGATTTCATTAAGAGATTTTCAACAACTTCATTTGGACTGTTTTATTTATGTGAATTTTAGATCCCGACCACCAAAGTTTTGTGCAGTTTGGATTTGTTTATTATAGTTTACTATTCGTTAATCAACAAATCATTCGTTAATCAATATCAATTGGAACCTGTTGCCTTACACATGTCAATAATTCTTCTCCTATTCATCAACTCTGCAATTGTAAAACAAAACATTTAGGTGGCCTGCCCAAGAAAATGACAAAAATACTTTGAAAACCACCCATCATTTTGGCAAAAAAATATTCATCCATTTTGAAGTATTGTACTAAGGAGTGAAGTTGGCTGTTCGATAGCCAATCTGGTCTTAACAAAGCCGTTCTTCAGATCAAGCCAGCTTGGTAGTGAAATAGTTGTTTCTGTACTCAGAACTATCAAGATATTTAAAGCAAGGGAATTCTCCCAGACTCTACCATGTCTATAATTAGTTATGTTGTCTATATGTTTAAAAGTTATGTATTGTAATGCTGCCACAGCGTTTGAGTTTTGTGAATACTTAGACCGGAAGGTTAATAATGGATTCCTATCGTAGCGACCTTGGTAAGGCCACAAGTAGCCCTTCCAATTGAAATATCCCTATTTGGAGCAATGGGTAGTGCTCCTGTTTGGGTTACCAAAGGCCATGGGTTGGAAACACTGCTCAAACGCTACCTTATTTTGAGTGTAAAACCATGGAAAAAGGCAAAGCTGGTGACCACAAAGCTGACAACTTTTTAATACATTTATATTTGTAAAGCAATAATAATATCTAAGTACTTTGTTGTGGCAATTTCTTAACTAATGTACATTGGAGACATGTTTGCTTATCTATTACCTAGTATGTAACTCTGGTTTGTGGTTGTGACACACATGTCTATATTATACAGGGGATCATGAGATATTCTGAATAGGGCTATCTGTCCTTTGTTCCTTAGGAAATGTAGGAGAGGGGGATCTGGTATTTGCTTAGGAGCATCATTGACTGGTATCGGCAGGTTATAGGGGTTCTCTGTGATATGTGCATCTGTATAACTCTTTAGGGCATCTATTGTCTGTCCGGATGCTGTAATCCCTAACAGAGTTTAAGAGGTTACCCATGTGGAGAAGGACAGCCTGCCCTTTGTGTCAGGCCTAGGTGCTAATAGAACAAAGGGAGTGTATTCCATTGAGTTAGCACCGAGGTGCAGCATTATACCACACCCCTTTTAACTATAATAAATATGAGCTGTTCGTGTAATTTACTTTAGAGGCTCCTCGAATGATTATTCTGTAAGCATTTGACGCGTCTCTCTATTTGCAAATAAACTGCTAATTGTGCCAAGAGAATTTTGTCTCTGTCTTACTCCTTTAAGTGTCTATCGATGAAATTTACTTCACAACTTTCACTAACCCCCTGCAACAGCTTTATACAATTCAAGCAAGTTTTTAGTTTGGGAAAAGGGATCGTAAACTTGTGATTCACTGATTGAAGCTAGGGGCAGAGGATTTTGGCAGGATATTGACAGATCTTCCATCACTGTCAGGTTTGGCTCGGCATCTGCCACCTGCCCTACGTCAAAGTCCGACATGACTCCCTCCCTGGTCAAACAGAAGTCTGGCACAGTGACACTGGGTTTTAATGCCCTCTCTGTCCGTTAGAGCATCTGTGTCTCGTCATCATTACGCTCACCAGTGTTTCTAGTCACCGTTCCTATTTAAGGTCCACTCGTTTGTTGAGCCAACCGTTGTTTGTATCATTTACAGTCGATACATTTGTACCTGAGTCTTGTTTTGTTCTTTTTTAGTATCTTTAGTAACGTCCTCGGTTGACTCTGCGTCTGTGTCACGTCGCCCTACCCTACACGTTACACCATCTTACATCCACATAAAGACTAAGATGACCATAAAATTGGACTGTACGATGTGTTGAGGACAGGGTATTTTTTAATTTCTTCACCTGTCGGGTATTGTACCTGTGCTGGAGTGAGGGTCGTTGGTGATCACTGTTAATATTTTCCTCCCACCTTTCAACAGTACAGAGATCTATGGGACACTGACCAGAGTGCTGTCTGTCATCTGCTATAACTTGAGAAGCGGGACAGATGCATTGTTAGAAGTTACAAATATACATTTATGAAACACAGGATTTTTAACCCACTTAAGTACACTTGTAACAATTTAAATAGTGCTAAAATGCTCTCCGGTATTTATACATCAAGACATTATTATTTACATTCACTACAATGAGGAAATTCAATAAACAACCGAATTTAACTAACTTCAAGCTGCTTTTTAAATATCCATGTAATGGCACCACAATCTATAAAGTGAGAACGTGACTAAAATCTGTAGGATTCAAGTGACAAACTGAATACAATCCATAGGATTCAAGCAGTACCGGCCCTAGCCTTTTAGGGGCCCTAAGCAAAATTGTATTTTGGGGCCCTGTCTCTCCTAGTTAAAAAAGATACAAAAATTGTATTTCAATTAGCATGCCACAGCGTAGTGCTATCATTACCGCCCACTGGAGAGCCATTAGATCCTATGTGGAGTTTCTATGCCAACCCATGATGTACAGTTCCCTCCAAAAGTATTGGAACGGCAAGGCAATTTCCTATGTTTTTGATGGTCACTGAAGACGTTTTCTTGGTCGTCACTGAAGACGAATCTTGGTCTCATCAGTCCATAAGATTGTGTTCCCAAACTTTTGCTTGTTTTCCCGAAATCTCAGTACTTCTTTGCAAATTTCAATGTGGCCTTCTGATTCTTACTGCTGATGAGTGGTTTGCATCTTGTGGTGTGGCTTCTATATTTCTGCTCTCTGAGTCTTCGAACAGTGGATTGCGAAAAATCACTTACTGATGTTTTGGGGGTTTTCTCATTATATTTCTGTCATTAACTACTGTTGTTTTCCTTGGCCAACCTGTTTGACGTCTGTTGCTTAGTACACCAGTAGCTTCTTTCTTTTTCAAGACATACCAATTTTTTGTGCTTGCTATGCCCAATGTTTGTCCAATGGCTCTGGTCGATTTTCCCTCTTTTCTCAGCTTGACAATTGTTTTCTTTTCTCTCATAGACAGCTCTCTTGTCTTCATGTTGGTTTACCCTTTTTAACAAGAATTGCAGTCTTGCTAGGTTCAAACCAAGGATGGAAACTTAGACTAGTCATGCAGAGCTATTTAATGTTTGAACAATCAACCTAAAAGGCAACACCTGGGCAACAAGTAACATCAGTAAGTCACATGTTCCAATACCTTTGCTCACTTGAAAAATGGCTGGATTCAAACAAAGGGTGGTATGTCCTGAGTTTTTTAACACATCTAGATGTGAATACCAGGAAACCAAGGCTGAAATTCTGAACTGTTGTCTCATACTCATCTTTTGATCTTAAACCCAAATGTCTTCAGTGAACCACAATAACAAAGGGATTTGCCTTGCCGTTCCAAATTTTTGGAGGAGACTGTAGCTATCAATACCACAGAAAGAGTATATGGAAAGGATCAATGGTGAAATGCTGAATTTCTTTAGTTGTCACAGGCTGTGAAAAGCTAATTTGTGCTGAGGAAAGATAATTAATAAATGTAATTGTTTTTTATTGGATACATGTGTAGTTGTATTATTGAGTAACTGCATTCTAATGCACTGCTGCTTTGAAACACAAACTTGCATTGTATAAATTATTAAGCTGAATTGCTTGTAAGAAAACCATGCCAGCTCCCTAATCATTGTTGTATTTACCACCACTCATACTCCCATTACACTGAACCCGCATCTGTTTTCACTCTCCAATCCTCACGTAGTAATGTTTGTTCACTCCTGTCATGGCTTTTTATCCAGCTGCTACTACCTTTCCATATATAGCTATATGGAAATTCATGCCATCTGTGTGGTGGCATGAATTCCTTTATTTATCCTATTTGTTGTGCATCACCTCGTTAATTGTAAGTGCCTCACTTACTATATAAGTCTGTGTGACTATATAAGTCTGTATATATAAGCCTGATATCTGCCTGGCTTACATTCCTAGCAGAGCAACATTTTATCTCTTGTTGATCTTAACCTGCATTGTTTTATGTCATGTTTATTAGTTATGGCACTGGCCAGTCACATATTGTAATTCCGTGTTCCCATTTTTATTCTCTCCAGACCACTCATTATTTGATCAGAGAAACTGACTCACTGGACTTACAATCTCCTAGACGACTATAATGTCATTTTTAAGTTCCTCATGGCATCCTTACTGGCGCTCCATAGAGGCAGTGAAGTCCTTAGCTAGACAGTATTATACAGGAAACACCATCCTGGTCTTCTAATTGGATTCCGCTGCTGTCATGGAAGAAGAGCTACCTGACAATCCAATTCCAGACGTTTATACCTCACTGTGCTGTGACTGCATGGCCCAGTGGCTTCTTTCCGAGAGGACGCACATCAGGCTACGCCAAAAGCTTTGGAGCATTCACAGAGACCCCACATTTTCAAAGAGCACACAGAGAAATGTCAAACACATTTAAACCTCAGTGTTAAACAAATAGTGCATAGACAACTCTGTCCTGAGCTCAATTCAAACCTTCCCACAGCTAGCGAAAGAGGACAAAATCCATCTACCACCGGGTAGACCTAGCCGAAACCGACGAGCTTACAGCAAAACAATATTGTCATCATATTTCATAGGGTTAATCTAACATGGCTAGACATGCTCCATGTCATATCACCTCCAGGACTTCCCTAACCGGCTCCAGAAAGATGTGAGTTGTCTGCCAAGATAACAGTATTTCACAACAGCCTCACCTAGTGTCCATGTGCTGCAAACCCTAGCCTACAACAAAAAAACACAGCAAATCTTAACATTAAATAGGGTGCAGATCACAAAACAAGAAGGCTTGAAACGGCTCATGATCCAAAGCATACCACATCATCTGTAAAATACGGTGGAGGAGAGTGCGATGGCACGGGCATGCTTGGCCTCCAATGGCATTAGGCTATTAGTGTTTATTGATGACGTGACTGAAGACAGAAGCAGACAGATGAATTCAAAGTTGAAAGGTTTATTTGTCATTTGCAATAACAAGTTATAATTTTTTTATTATAATAATATATATTTATATTTATTATAATATAATAAAAAAATCAAGAAGAAAACACAATCAGTCAATTATTACACTATACAAAACGCAGCAATAATAATAACTATACAACTGTACAACCGTAGTGCAATGTTGTAGGTGTGCATGATATAATTGGCAGATGAGCATGATATAAGTGACAAGTGTGCATGGGACTATGGATGGAAGAGAAGAGAAGGGAAGCTCCTCTTATACCTCTTGTGTAGAGATCCTGCAGGGATGGCAGGTCAGACCTTGCGATGCGCTCTATTGTTTTAGTCACCTTCTGAAGTGCTTTGCGGTCGAGTGCGGTGCATTTGGTGACACCGCCGGTCAGGAAACTCTCGATAATGCATCTGTAGAAATTGGTGAGTATCCTGGAATCCATGCCAGATTTCCTTAATCGACGCAAACTAGTGGAATATTCGGCAACGGCCTGAGGTGGTTAACCAGCTGCACAGTGGCAAAGCTCCGGGGATTGATGAGATTTGTCCAGAAATGTTGAAAGCTTTGGATGTGGAGGGGATGTCTTGGATGACAAGCCTCTTCAACATCACGTGGGAGTCTGGGACAGTGCCTAAGGAGTGGCAGACTGGGTTGATGGTTCCCCTGTTCAAAAAGGGGGACCGGAGGGTGTGTGCCAATTATAGAGGTATCACACTGCTTCCTTGGGAGTCTACTCAAAGGTGTTGGAAAGGAGGGTTCGGCAGATAGTCGAACCTCAGATTGAAGAGGAACAATGCGGATTCCATCCTGGTCGTGGAACAACTGACCAGCTCTTTACTCTTGCAAGGATCCTGGAGGGGGCCTGGGAAAATGCCCCGCTGGTCTACATGTGTTTTGTGGATCTGGAGAAGGCGTATGACCTGTTCCAATGGGAGATACTGTGGGAGGTGCTGCGGGAGTATGGGGTGAGGAGGTCCCTTCTTAGGGCTATCCAGTCCCTGGATTCCAAAGTGAGAGCTGTGTTCGGGTTCTCTGTAGTAAGTTGGACTCGTTCCAGGTGGGGGTTGGCCTCCATCAGGGCTGCGCTTTGTCACCAATCCTGTTTGTAACGTTTATGGACCAGATATCGAGGCACAGTCTGAGTGGGGAGGGTTTACATTTCGGTGGGCTGGGGATCTCATCGCTGCTTTTTGCAGATGATGTGGTCCTGTTGGCACCATCGGTCTGTGACCTCCAGCACTCACTGGACCGGTTCGCAGCCGAGTGCAAAATGGTTGGGCTGAGGATTAGCACCTCAAAATCTGTGGCCATGGTTCTCAGCAGGAAACCGATGGAGTGCCTCCTCCAGGTAGGGAATGAGGTTTTATTCCAAGTAAGGGAGTTCAAATATCTCTGGGTCTTGTTCACAAGTGGGAGAAAAATTTAGCTAGAGATTGGCCGGAGAATCGGAGCAGCGGGGGCGGTATTGCCTTCGCATTACCGCACCATTGTGACGAAAAGAGAGCTGAGTCGGAAGGCAAAGCTCTCGATATACCTGTCAATTTTGGTTCCTACCCTCACCTATGGTCATGAAGGCTGGGTCATGACCGAAATAACTAGATTGTGGGTACAAGCAGCTGAAATGAGTTCTCAGAAGGGTGGCTGGCATCTCCCTTAGAGATAGGGTGAGAAGCTCGGTAATCCATGAGGAACTCGGAGTAGAGCCGCTGCTCCTTTACATTGAAAGGAGCCAGTTGAGGTGGTTCGGGCATCTGGTAATGATGCCTCCAGGATGTCTATCTAGGGAGACTTTGCAGGCACGTCCTGCTGGGAGGAGACCTCGGGGTAGGCCCAGGTCTAGGTGGAGAGATTATATTTCGACACTGGCCTGGGAAGGCCTCAGGATCTCCCAGTCTGAGCTGGCAAATGTAGCTCGGGTAAGGGTAGTTTGGGGTCCCCTGCTGGAGCTGCAGCCCCCGCGACCCGACAATGTATAAGCGGATAAAAATGGAGATGGCCTGAATATTCTGCAGTGGAATAGTTAATCACACGATCTTAACCCGATCAAGCATGCATTTCATTTACTGAAGACAAAACTTAAGGCAGAAAGACCCACAAAGAAACAACAACCGAAGACAGCTGCAGTAAAGGCCTGGCAAAGCATCTCTAAGGAGGCATGCAAAGGATGGTTGTCAAAGTTTTACAAAAGAACATTTTATTTACAATTGTGTTAATTTGTCCAATTACATTTGAGCTCCTGAAATAAGGGAACTGGATGAAAATTGTTGAAATTTCAAAAAAAAAATTATGATATTGTTGTTCAACCCATTGAATTAAAGCAGAAAGTCTGCAATTTAATAGCATCTTGGTTGTCGCATTTCAAATCCATTGTGGTGCATACAGAGACAAAATTATGTAAATTATATCAGTGTCCAAATATTTCCGGACCTAACTCTATATTATTTTTACGTGCTTTACAGTATGTTGCTGCTGTTGTTAAGACCTGACCTTTTTTTGTTGAATCAGGTAAGTAGATTTTACTTTTTGTTTTAGGTCAGATTCAGAATCAGAAAGGACACATTAATTAATAGAAGATGCGCGCCTCACTGTTCTACAATGAAGACATGGGCCATCAAATGTGTGAACTGTAATACAATTAGAAAATACCTCATACAAGGGGCCTCAGAGTGTGTAAACATTCTGCTCTGATCGCCCCACGTGGACCTGGGATTAGTAAACCTCTGAACACAGAAATGCCTGTCACTATGAAGCATTGTTACCGTTGCCCACCAAAAGCGCATCACTTGCTGAGCAAGGGAAACAACTGTTAAGGTTTCAGAGCGAGCGACGTAACCGATCGAAACGCTATCTGCGCCGACCACGGCGCTAACTGACTAGCCATTTTAAAGCTGCTACACTGACCCCATTTGACCTCCGTGTCAGAAGCCCTAGCAACAAGGCTGAGCCCAACTGTGTAATCCTTTCTGTTGACTTCAAGAATAATGAAAATATGCTTTGCTTGGTCATATGGGGTATTGCAGGATAACTGATTAAATAAAATACTATTTAATCAATTTTAGAATAAGGTTATAAAAACTTTCCAAATTATTCACCAGTAGTGAAACAACCCTTTTTTTTATTCATTAATGGGTAACTACAGCTCTCAGTATGAAATCAGCTAGTAAAACCAGAAGCTGGAATATTTTTTTCCATGTGGTATGGTGCTTTCTTTTATTGCTTATTGTAATGGCCGGGATATTGTGGGGTAAACGGACCAGGCGCAGGCAAGTGTGGCAGTCAGTTCTATCTTTATTTACACACAAAAAGAACAGAAGACACCGAGCACTTGAAAACAACTGATAAAGTAAATAAATGAAAACAAAACTCACTATCGACATCGACACACACCATAACATGGAACAATGACTGACAAAGGAGGGGAGCAGAGGAGAAACATCGAAACACATACAAATGACCTAATTGGGACCTGGTATGTGAGACAATTGGGGACAAGACAAATGAAGGAGACCAGGATGAGTTCGTGACCATTGGGAAGTCAGGAAGAGTGGGAGATGACGGAGCTGTCCGTCACCTCCCCATCACACTTTTTCATTTTGATGTGATTTGGTGTAGCCTTACAAAAATGCAGCAAAACCTTATTAACAAAATAAATGAGCAGTTACATGAACATTATACGATGCATGTACTTTCACATTCATTGTGCAATCACAAAATGTGGTAGGTATTTTAATTAAAAAAATATAATAGATATCATTTGATTAATTTATTTTTTATTAAATCCATATTTAATTATTTGTTTTCATCAAGTGCCGCAATATTTTTGAATTGGTCCTTAAATCATACTCAGCCATTTCATTCAGGGTAAGTGGAGTTAAAGATTGAACTCAGACTTGATAATTGCTGGCTCGATAACTCCACAATCTTCCATCGTAGTTCTTTCAAGAACTGTGTATTGAAAATAAAGTAATTTTACATTGACCAACCATCCACTACGTGCCCGTTACACAGTGTTACATGTTACTTTTTTTAGACCCATTTTGTGTAGTTCTCTGCAATACCAACAATTACAGCATACATCAAGTTACCCAAAGTTCTGGACTACAGGGCCAAAACTATGATTATATTGTCACTGTACGAACACATTTATGGTTCACTGCACAATGATTTAGACTAGTGAACCCCCTTGGAGCTCTGTTCAAGCAAAGCTTATTGGTTTTTACGAAATGCAAGGCTTCACCAATTTTCTGTAATCCATTCTTCCCTACAATACCAGCGTGTTTTTGAATGTTCAAGAGATCTATACTTAACTGTCTGAACCTGTTCATGGTTATCTCAAAGTAAATTCCTCATTCCTTTGCGTTAGTAAGGGTTGGTTGTACTACCAAGGAAGTGTCTCTGCATGTATAAAAAAACATGATGTGAGTGATACTCCAGGCGTGGGTGTTTGCGGAGATTACAAATGGTGTCCCTGAATTTCACAATTATTTGTATAAACAGTTTATAAACATACATTATAGACAACACACATTTGTAAGGTATTCTACACACTGCGGAAATTGAGGTTTTCCCTTTAAATACAAAATCAGAGATAACGTAAACATCAGTACAGTAGGTTCACAACAAGTTAGCTCACCTTGGCAGCACAGCCTCTAGTCCCTTCATAAGAACCCTGTGTCCAGAATGACACCTTATAGAGTAAGTGCACTTGTTTTGACAGAAGAACTATAAGCCCTATTCCCTTTTATGTTAAATGAATAGGGATCAATTTTCAACCTCCCCATCATTCTCCATCTTGTCATTTTAGTCTCCTGGTTTGTAAATTTGCTAAGGCCCCAGCCAAGGGGTTTATGAAACAGGTAGAAAAATCCTTGTTTGTCCCCTAAATCGCAATAAGGTTTTCTGGGCGGAACCCTGAAAGGCTGGCAGTGGTTCTGTGATAATCACTGACATATCCTAGAACTTCAAGCTATGGGCCAGAAACTGTGCTGACTAGATCATTGGGGGCCAAAAGCTACATTTTATTTGGGGCCTCCTCTCCACATTGCTTCAGGGCTCGCTGGTAGTTAGTTTGAGGCCTCATAGTGCCCCAGGCCCCTATGCAACTGCTCATGTTGCTTATTCCTGAATATATTATTACGTATTTTACAAAATATTTTCAGGCGTTTAGACATTGCATTGAATAAATATTGAAGAGTTTTTGCTGAAAGAGTTAAGTAGAGAAAAATACCCCATTTGGAATGTTTCCTGTTTTGGCCTGGACTTTTGACACCTCCCAACTTTTCCTAAACCAAAACAGGAAAAAGTTCCTCATAAGCACTGTCAGTCAGTATCCAGCTCATTTAGGTTGTCCACCAACTGTGGATGTCTAATTCCTGACACTCATCAGCAGTGCAGATCAGTTCCACCTTAAGAATGCTTGCTTTCAGGGTCAATGACACTGAGGTAACATTTCTCCCTGATCAGGCAGTATCTGTAGCAGTCTGTACAGTAGTTATCACTACTGGATGTGTAGTCTCTCAGGAGTCAGGCTGCATTATGGGAAGAGGTAGGTCATCCTCTAGGCTGATCTTATGTTCCACTTTTTCCTCAACTGGAACGTAGAGATTTCCTTTGAAGGCCTGTAATGCAGAGTGAATTGACTATTGCTTTTTGACTTATGGTTTGTAATTAATGAAATGTATTGGGAAGTTAATAGAAAGGGAAGGGAAGATCAAGCAATTATTGTTAATGGTTGCAAAATAGAAGATATTCATTGCTTTCAATTGACAGTTTCCCGCAGTCCCATTCCCATTATTTTAGATGTCCCACACAATTTATTTGCTTCTTGGAAGTGGATGACAAATGTTCCTGAGAGTCAGTGAAAGAGCGAGCTCTAAGTAACTAAATAATAATTCATCACAATGCAATCAGGATACTTTTTTCCTAATTAATACGCTACGGAAGGAATTCCAGACGTGGGTTTGAGAAACGCTTTGTTAGTGTCTCTGTATTTGGTGATCAATTAAACTATACAGTATATCATATTTTTCAATCAATTAAAAACAAATTAGTTGGATTCCATTCCAGAATTGTTGTGGTTTGAGCTGAATGCACAGGTTTGTCTAAAGGGTAAATCATTTGAAATTAAAGTATTTCATTGTTTAAGTAAATTTTACTGCATAATATACATTACAATATACTACAATATACATTAAAGTATATTGGACTGTATGTAATTATGTAGTGCTTACTAGTGTCACCGTTTTTTTATGGAGCAAATGTACTGTGTTGTAACATGATCTTACGTTCCCCTTTCCAGTTGAACAAGACAGGGATGTGCAGTCCAACAATTGCTCACTATAATTATTAAACACAATACTTTGAGTGTCAGGGCATCTTCATTGTGTGAGCTCACCTGTGAATGTGTGTCAGAATGTAAAGTGGTTGTGTAAGAAACTGTGAATGTGTGTGGTGGGCGTAGTATTCGTCATGGCGATGACTAATGCTAACTCAGAGGTTAAGTGTCTACACAGACATATTCAGTAAGAAAGTGAAGCAACATTGGCCAGACCCTTGCTGTTACACCAGTGGCCACTACAGAAAACACCACACAGTGTTGCTGTTCTTACCGTCTGTTCCTTACTGTTGTTCAACATGCCTTTCAAAATCACTGACGGCTGTGGAATCTTGGGAAAAATAGTTTTTCTGTGCCTGGAAAGTATCCAAAATCATGAGGAATAAATACTTACTTATCGATTTAAAAAACAGTTGAATCCCCCTCCTCCCCCAACCAGACACACAGTCAGAATGCTGACCCACGTATATAGTGGAGGTTGACTTACTTCATTAAACAACAAAGAAATAGGATGACGAATAAGAAGACGGAGGCTGGAATGACGACAGCAATCACAGTAATTAACCAGTCATCCTCACCTGAAAACAAACCAGAACGTCAGTGGGAGTGTTTTCATTTTAGACTGAATCAACAGCTTTCAGAAAAGGGCAGGTCACATAGCATTATAGACAGAATAAAGTAATACCATAGATTTCCTCTTCGCTCCAGTCACTCTCACCCTTCCCACATTGCGTGGAATACACTGCTTTCACCTGGAACTTGTACTGGCATCTTGTATCGTAAGGTATATTCTCCTTTGGATGTTTAAATAGTGTCTTATACTGTAAGAAACATACAAGCATGTGGAAAGCTCAAATCGTAGCATGTACAAACAGCAAAGGCCAAAGGCCCTTCAACACCAAACATACGGCAGGTCTGTAAATAAAAAAATCCAGACATGTAGTCTCTCAATTGCAGGACAACAAATGATTTACCAAAGTGTGCAGCAAGTGGTTTGTGTGGGACTAACTTTTTTGCCATCTTTTCATGGCGATGACTAGTGCTAACTCAGAGGATGTTTAATGTGTACACTGATGTAATAATCGGGTAAGAAAAGTGAAGCAACATTGGACAGACACTTTCTTTTAGACCAGTGACCACAACAAAAAAGACCAGACAATGTTGCTGTTTACTGTTGTTCAACATGCCTTGTCATACCAGAGTTACAGTAAAATATGAAATGATTGGAAATACTACTTGGAAGCAGGCCAACTTCTACTTGCCAGGTTGTAATTCCAATCATGAATGTACTCTGAATTATCATGTCACAATAAAGGGCTGCATGAATAACTGCATCGGCACAAAACCAGGCCTTAACAAGAGAAATAACCACTCACATATCCAAGCCTTACCTGAGTCTCTTGACACTTGCTGTAGCTTAAGTTGTAAAGCCAGCAGTTGTATTTAGATTTGAAGTCCGGGGGGGCCCAGCTCAGAATGAGATTCTTTGATTCTTTGGTGATCTTAACCTTAGGGGCTTGGGGCTTGACTGAAGAGAATCAAATATAAAGTATAACATTAGATAAATTATAGCTTTCGTTATGTTAAAAATGTAGCGGGGCCTGAGAGAATAGTGGCACCGTGTTAATAATGACTGGTATACTTTTACTATCAAAACAATGTCCAAAAACTGTTTCCAAAAAGATAATATCACTTGAACTTCATCTTTTAGGTTGCATGTTTTTCAGATTATCCTATAAACCAACATGTATGTTATGGTCTCATGATGCCCGCCGCTACTGTACCGAGAATTTCCACACCAATATCTGTAGGCATTCTCCTATTGTCCCATGCGACAAACAGACTTGGTCTCAACCTTTAAATCATGAACTAAATATGAATTTCTTTAGAAGGGTCTATGATGAAGTGTAGTCCTGGGTCCAGCCCCAACCCGGGGGAGAACATCTAGCTACTATGTCCCCCCCCACCCATACAGATGGAACCATAATGTCTCTGGGCCCCCATCATGTTTCAGTCCTTTAATTTCACACTGCAATACTGTAGCTAGGTGGTTAAGCATTCAGATGGGAGGACTGTACTCCAGCTCAAATCCAGCAGAGAATGCCTTCTAGCTATTATTCCTCCTTCAGGACAGTGTCTCTTGATTTATTTGATATAATTTTAACAGATTGATGTATGCTTTCTAAATGGAAAGGGTTAACACTTCAAAGTACTAAGTCATGCTTTGTAACATTTATGTAATACTTATGAAGGCATTATGAATGTAATTTAAAGCAGTATCATTTAATACAATTAATAATTTTCACCATTATATAACGGATGAACCAGGAAGGTATTCCGTACGGACAAGCCATTAACAGTTCCATTGACCTGGAAGTACATGTCATGTTCAGATATTTTGCCTCTCAGGTGACATCCAGTCCTCTGGCCACCTCCGTACAGGTAATCACTGCATACTTCAATGTTATTTTTACCAGCGTACCTGAAACATTAGGGAAGAGAGAGGTGAGAATCTACCAGTGCTCAGCTGAATGGATGCCACTGAACTGAGACTACTCAAATGACTCAAGATAATTTTCATTGATCAGTCAAACACTTAGACAGCCCGACACTGACAACATTATACACGGAAAGTTTTGGTATCAAAAACTAATTACATTGAATATAAAAAAGTTATTTTTAATAGGAATATTGGTTCTGTATAAAATTGTGAAACCCAGTTTTCGGTTTTCAGTGCATATAAAAGGCTGAAACAAAACACAAAAATCCATGATTTTTGCAGATAGCCTCGTGCAATGTTTTGTAAAAAGCTTCTTGCTTAAATTACATGTGGAATTTGATCCGACAAGTATTGCTTGCCAGATGAATTAATTTAAATAAACATTTTAAATCTTAAACCTAATAATGTCTAAGGTCGTAGGCAAGATCAGTAGTGTTAAGTTTCCTCAAAACACAGGAAAACTGGCAATTCATGTTTCACTTGCAAAATATTAATTTAGGGCAAGAGTAATTTTATCAAGTTAATGTGTGTGCATCCGGTTTGATTTTGACAAGTAATATGGTTCTCACTTGTAGTACAGCTGGAGGTCTTTCGGTGCCTGACTGGCTATTAGCCAGCTGCAGTTCATGGCCATAGAGGAGTATAAGAAACACTGGAAGTTTTTAACCAATTCTGTTACAGGAAAGAGAGAGTTGTAAAGATTATTTCTATAATGCCAGTTTCCTGAAGGAGGAAACAAGGTATGACAGGTATTCATCACATGAACGCACCCCTTGCACAGCCTGAATTCCTTATTCTAGGGATAAACCGATAGAACAGCCAGCAATTGGTTCTGACTGATTATAGGCAAAAAATGTATGTTGGTATCAACCAAATGTTTTAAAAAGGTACAACTGTTTCCAACTAATTATGCTTTCATTTGCATAGAAGCCTAATCTGCCTTAGTAATCTTTAAGTCAAATACCTTCTTCATTCCAATTGTAAATCAGGCATTGTACAATATGCAATTACATTTCTATTAGCATTACATTATTTGTATTCATTCTGATAATTTTTTGTGATAGTCATTTATTATAACTAATAGAAGGACAGTTTTGTGAGATTGAATTTGCCGGATGCCATTCCATCACAATATGAACAGAATATGACGAGACCCCTGCACCTTTTTTCACTTTCCAAATAAGTTGGAAAGGAAGGTTTTGAGTGAGGAAAAGCAGGGTTAAAATTAATAGACCATTGCAAATTGACACCTTCTGTTCCTCATTCAAAACTTTCCTTTTCAACTTTTTTGGATAGGAAAGAAAAAGGTGCAGTGGTCGAAGATTTTTCCAGGGCTGTAGGCCCTATGTCAAGACCAGACACACCTATGGTCAGTGGAGAAGTCAGAGGTTGGTAACCCTGATAGTTCAGGGTTTCATTACAAAAGCATCCCAAACTGTGTTTCGTTGTCATACACATTAGTTTTGTGCAGAGGTTGTACACTGACGTCATACGTTGCTGAACAATGTGGAACAACTGTTGTATCACCAAGCTGGTAATAAATCTCGAGTCGATTACATTGGCTTCTTGAATAGTTTGTTAATAGTTCATATTATGTTTTATTACATTTATGGGAGTGGCAGACAGAGTGTTGACCACACCACATACCTGTGGCTTTAGTGACGGTAATGTTAACCGGCTTGCTTATTGTTCGGTTAGGGCAGTTTTCGGGTTTTGTTTGCACTGTATAAGTCACTGCATCCCCCAAAAATACATTCAACTCCACAAACGACGTGAATATTACCTGCAAAGAAAACAAAGAAACAAATATAAAATCGGTAACTTCGCATTTAACAAATTATGTGTTTCACATCTGGTATTTAATAAGCAATAAGGCTAAAGGCTCTTTTGCTTGAAGCTACGCCAAGTGCCTGTGTATGGCTCTTAGGCATGTTGGGAAAAATTGGCCATACAACACATAAACCCCAAGTTCTACAAAAACAAGTGTGCAATGCCAGTAAACATTAAAAATAAATGCTTGTCGTACCTGTGGTATACTTTCTCATATTACAACAGCTTTCAGACAAATCATTCAGGATTCCACCCCTCTGGTTATAATGTGAAGAAAATTTAAGAGGCGGTCTGGGACTTGAAACAAAACTATTCTCTAAACCTCACTTTTTGGAATGGATAGGTAAAATGTTGTTGATATGTGTACGGCATAATCAAAAAGTAGTACATGTTACGCATGACATTTTCAGTAACAAATTAGTGTGGTTTTGATGACAGTGGCAACAAAGTTTGATGTGAAGGTAGAATTCTCTGTGCGGAGTAATACTGTATGTACTGATGTAATTTAAAATCTTTATGAAGCAATTGAATACAGTAGAAAACATGTTTAGTTGCTAGCACATTGGCTGACTTGACTTCAACAGAACAAGTTACTGATAAAATCTAGTCAAACTAGCAACTGGAGGTGTTTTGTCATGAATTCTGGTTTGTCTGGTTGTTGGGTAGCTTTCTCTTTGTAGCAGCAGAAATGTTATTCCAAACAAGGAAACTTTGACTCTTTCAACTTGCTAACTCCTTAATTTGCAGCAATGCCTTGCCGCAAAGACCCAAAACATGCAAAAAGGAAATATACTACATAATATAACATAAAAGAATGACATCACATGGTCAGTCCTCACTTTTCTTACCAACTCAGAAGAATTAATGACACACTAGTAATAACGCACTGCTTTGAATAATTTAGCAAGTTGGAAATGGCTCAGTTTCTTTGATCTAACACGTGACCGTGAAAATAATACATTGATAAACTGATCAAATCTTGAAAACCATGGTAAATATTTCACTCTTTACTGTTTCTTTAGTAATCATAATGTATGGCCTATATAGCACTCAATGTTGTGTGGTGCCCAAGCTCTTAGCCTAGTATACCAACAAAACCTTATGTATTAGCACTTATGCTAATAAGAAACACAGGGTGCCAGTAAGAAGAGCATTGAACTATGTCCAAGCATATTTGCAATAAAGGTGACACACATGACATTTCTCCCCCTTGTTATGCACTTTTAAACAATAGTCTCCTCCCCTACTCCATACAATTGTGGCGGATCATACTTTACTTTCTACTTTCATTTTCCTTCAACAATGAAACATGAACCACCTTTAAAGTAATCTCTAAAATATAATTAAGGGGGAACAAGAGTTACATGATCACACCATTAAAATGGCCAAGCACCTCCAATAATAGACACAAATGTTAGATTTGGTTTAAATAACAATGGAAGACAATAGGGTGGTCCTTCAGTTTAATTTGCGATCTCTGGGGCAAATGTGCTGAATCAGCATGGATTCAAATGAACTCAAACTGGGTGGAAATCTGGCCCGCTCCTCTTTCAAAATATTTTCTGTCTGTGTCTTCAAATAACAACAATTGGCCTATTCCTTTTCATGGGCCCAAGCGAAACATTTGACTCACTTTTGTATCGGGTGTTTTGATCTCATATGACACCCGGCATGATGGGTCCAAATCCTCTGATAGGTTCCATGACAGCTTTACTTGGAATTCATTAATCCATGTAATTGACAGGTCACATGGCTCAGGGAGTGCTGAAAAATGGACACAATGTGACATTAACATCCTAGCTATTCCTAAGACAATTTTTTTTGAGCAAACTAGTTGCGTCTCTGCAACAATAGGCCATGACTCGAAGAAGCAGAGACCACACAACAATTATAATCTATCCATGCTTTATAATTAGGTCGCATCAATTAGATGTACCCCATTACTACAATCAATAGAATAAATGTAAAATATAGATTAGAAATATGCTTAGACTGATGCAAAATGTACCTCAGGATCCAAGAAGTTGGATAGACCAACTATTAAAAATAAGAATTTCAATGGAACTGATCTCAATCCTCTCAACAAGTCCTTTAATTTGGCACACATCGCATACTACATACAATGATCAGCCATAACATTATGACAGGTGAAGTGAATAATATAATCTCATTATCACGCCACCTGTTAATGGTTGGGTCATATTAGGCAGAAAGTGAATATTCTGTACTCAAAGTTTGTGTTAGAAGCGAGAAAAAATTGACAAGTGTTAGGATTAGACTTTGACAAGGATCAAATTGTGATGGCTAGACGACTGAGTCAGAGCACCTCCTGCAGCACTTTGGGGTGTTCCCGGTCTGCAGTGGTCAGTACCAATCAAAAGAGACCAAAGGAAGAAAAAGCAGTGAACCGGCGACAGGGTCATGGGCGGCCAAGGCTCATTGATGCATTTGGGGACCGAAGGCTGGCCCGTGTGATCCGATCCAACAGATGAGCTACAGTAGCTCAAATGGCTGAAAAGGTTAGTACTGCTAGTACTGATAGAAAGGTGTCAGAACACACAGTGCATTGCAGATTGTGGTGTATGGGGCTGCATAGCTGCAGACCAGTCAGGGTGCCCATGCTGACCCATCTACAGCCTACAATGGGCATGTGAACATCAGAACTGGACCACAGAGGAATAGAAGGTGGCTTGGTCTGATGAAGCACGTTTCCTTTTATATCACCTGGAGAACACATGGCACCAGGGTGCACAATGGGAAGAAGACAAGCCAGCAGAGGCAGTGTAATGCTTTGGAAAATGTTCTGCTGGGAAACCTTGGCTCCTGACATTCATGTGGATGGTACCTTGACACGTACCACCTACCTAAACATTGTTGCAGACCATGTGCGCCCTTTCATGGCAACGGTATTCCCTGATGGCATTGGCCTCTTTCAGCAGGATAATGTGCCCTGCCACAAAGCAACAATGGTTCAGGAATGGTTTGAGGAACACAACAACGGTTTCCAGGTGTTGAATTGGCCTCACATTCTCCAGGTCTCAATCCAATCGAGCATCTGTGGAATGTGCTGGACGAACAAATCCGATCCATGGAGGCCCCACCTCACAACTTACAGGACTTAAAGAATCTGCTGCTGACATCTTGGTGCCAGATACCACAACACACCTTCAGAGGTCTAGTGGAAGTCCATTCCTCATGGGTCAGGGCCATTTTAGGGACAAAAGGGGGACCTACACTACCTTAGGCAGGAGGTCAAAATGGTATGGCAAATCGGCATACTACGTACTGCAAATAAGTACTTTGTGGATGATGGTGAAGCAGGTGTGTAAAATGTACTAAGTAAAAGTACTTGGCCGTGTTCACCAGTTTAAGAAAGTTCCTAAGAGCTACATGACCAGGTAAACATAATGACTTACTAAACAGTGACCTTATTTAGTAATGTACACTTCCTTTTTATTAAATTGATCAATGGTTAGTTTTGAACTACCTTTACCTGGTAACTTAGATCACTCAAAGATTTGAAAATGTTGCTAGACCCCATCGTCTTAAATTGACACCAGCTTTGTGTTAAATTGACTAACGTTATTTTTAACGAAAATAGCGTAATTGTACTGTATGACTTTAAATTTGAATTAAATAAGACACTGACAGGAAGCCGCATCTTTCCAACCGAGCCAAGCGTATTGAAAACAATTAAAAAGTTGAAATACAGGTGTATTACAAATAGTGGAGGGTATAGGGTTGCCGAGACAGCAGCCGTTGCACTTAATATCACAAGTTTCCGATCAATACAAAACTGGGAACAAACTACGGTGTTCCCATTATTACAAATTCTAAAATGTACTTTTCCAATACAGTTTCCAAACATGAGCTAGATTTAGCATATAACCCATACCGGTGTGAGCCTGGAGTTAAAAAAAGTCAAAAACGTTGTGATAAGGTACATGTATTTATTATTCTAGTCCCCTTTGTTTAATGTTAAAATACATTTAACAAAACGAGTTGAAGCTCATAAATCAAAACACACAACTTTACAATGCTATTAAATGTCTCAACTTTAATTTTGATTAAATAACACCTGATTGAATTTAAGACCCACCTAGTCGGTTAGTACAGGTCTAGCGTTTATCAATGAATAAATCTCTCAACTAGGCAATACACATGTATTACTCCACAACGTCGCACCTGTTTGGAACATATACAGTATTTCCTACTTGAATCGAGCAGTTGATGTTTAAGTTGTAAAAAAGCACTGATGATATAGAATATACTGTTGTTTATCAGTTATTACAGTTATGCAAAGTAAAATAAATCGTATTGGGCATACCTTTCTCAACAGCAAAAGTCGGTCGTACCAAACCAATAAAATATTGTAAAGCCAATAGACATTCCAAATGTTTCCAGATCATGTTGTCCGGTCCGGTGTGTTCTTGTGATCTGGTGCGCTTCCAAAAACTCTCGAAATTCCAATCGCAAAAGTAGCAGTATTCTTGAGTCGAGTGCACCTAATTGTCTCCCAGACTGGGCAAAGAATAGAACAATCTCGCACTCAGATGGGCTTAAGCAAATTCAAGTACATTATTTACAATGGCAATTAAGTAATCGGGGCTCCACTAATTCTATTTAACTCAGCGACGCAGGCGAAAGCGGTATCACGCAGCGTAATGACAGGTAGGATAGAGTTTGTAAGAAGAAAGAGCGTATACTAAGTGGGAATGGGGAGGGAATGAACCTCAGCATGAAAGAAAGGTCGAATGTTGGGGGGGCTTCAAATTATGGTATTTTTATCAATCCTGTTGTTTTTATTATTCCTGCGTTTATTAATATGACATTTTTATTGATTTTTCATTTAAATATAAAAACGAAAGCTTCTAAAATAACAAAACTCCCCCTTCTTTCTGTCATGGTTTAAACCATTCATAACTACAATGACAGCAACTTTCGGCGGGGAGATAAACTGGATATTGATGAAGAACTTCAGTGTAAGCCCCAAACAACAAACCCGGGTTCAAGACCGCGGTAATGATAAAACTGTCTTCGGTCTGCCGAATGCCGGACAAGGCATTGTGTCTACGTGCCTGCGAACAGACTACCGGAGTAAACGTACAGAACTCAGGGTTTTAATGATAGTTTGTAGCTAATAACTTGAAATAGATTTTTCAGAAGGGGAGATATTCATCAGAAATCACTGCAATATATTATCCATTACATTATCTAATAGCCTCAACTTTGATTTCTTACAAATTATCAACCATATCTTTTCTACTTATATTTTAAAGTTTCCTTTAGAAATAACGTTTTCACATTTTGAGATATTCATCCCAAAGCACATTAGTATATTCTTCATTACATTATATATTTTACGAATATTGTAAATGTTACTGTTGAAATAGCTTTTTAAAATTTGGAGATATTCATCCCAAATCACAACTGTATATTCTTCATGGCATTATCTAAGAGCTTCACCGCCCTTGAGTTAGACACCTGACCTCACCGCCCTTGAGTTAGACACCTGACCTCACCGCCCTTGAATTACACGCAGTAGAGGCCCAGACTTTGCTGAAGCCTCTCTGCATGGTTGGAGCTCAAGGCCCCTCACCAAACCCTTCTAAATGTATCTCCAGCTATTAGCTTATACTATTGCCTCCTACGTCAAAAGACTGAGGACTGTCTACATTTAGCTTTGAATATTCAGTAATGGAAAAGAGAATAAAAAAGTTTATACTACAAAAGCACAATCGGTCATCACAATTAACGGGCAGCGCTATATAGCCTATTGAGCACTGTTCAACACCAAGGACAGCGCTATATGTCTCTGTGCTAGTGCCGGGGAGATTAGGAGAAGAAAGGCTAAGATTACTGCTGGGCCCATAACACTTTATGTCTTTTGATGACATCTGAAAGCACATCATGATAACAAAACTGAGAACATCTTTCCAAATCATTTTGGTCAGCGAAAATGGAAAGTATCTGTCATTTAGTTTTTTGTCAGATGCTGGGATTTTGAGACTATTTAGCCCGCTTTTTGACCTGGAAGAGGGAGGAGGTTCTGTTGCCTATTTCACAGGCTTCCTTTGCCTCGAAGTGGCTGAACTGCAAAAAGGAAAAAAAAGGAAACTGGCACGTATGGCATAAGGAATATTCATGGTGCTGTCTCGTATCCAAGTGAACAGACAGACCTTCACCTGCCAACCCTTCTTGGTTCTTAGCAGGTGTAGGAACGGTTGGTATCCGGAGATACAGGATAGGCAACATGTTTACTTGTGGTGTTACATACCTAAAATAAAAGGAAAACTTTTCGAGCACATGCATTTAGAATCATTTCAATCATTAGAAGCTGAAGTTTAAATGATCATTCACATTTTATGAAGGAAAAATTTGAACATATCATTTTTACCCGCCTGCTGTACAGATAGGAGCAGTGTTCTTTAATACAACAATAGGGAACAGAACAATTTTTGCTCATGTTGGAATGCATCATCCCACAGGGCTACGCGCAACTTAACATTAATCCTAACCCTAACGTAAGATCTGTGATGCCTAACCTTAACCGTAACCTAACCCTAACGTAAGTACTGTGATGCCTAACCTTAACCGTAACCTAATGTTAATCCTAAACCTAACGTAAGTACTGTGATGCCTAACCTTAACCGTAACCTAATGTTAATCCTAACCCTAACGTAAGTACTGTGATGCCTAACCTTAACCGTAACCTAATGTTAATCCTAACCTTAACGTAAGTACTGTGATTCCTAACCTTAACCGTAACCTAATGTTAATCCTAACCCTAACGTAAATACTGTGATGCTTAACCTTCATGTAATGTGAGGAAATATAGCCCGCACCTGCACTCTGATTCATGAGACATGGGTGTGAAGGTGTCTTTATTTTACCAGCTCAGGAGAAACATACCCTGGCCAAAACCCGATAATAATTCCACACAGTTTTCCATTTTGTGGACCAGGTTCTTACCAGGTGTGTCTGTAATGTTGCCAGATCAATTTCCCCTAAAGGGATTATAAAGTATTCAGTACATCGGTCGTTCTACTACTGGATAAAGAGGGCTATTTGAGCTCTGAAAGATCTGGAAACACAGAGAGGATTGTGGGCTGGAATTAAGAAATATGTGAACACAAACAAATTAACCAACTGCTTATCAGTGTCCACTATTGAGACTTATTTTAGCCCTCATTAGAAAAATACCATAATTTTTTCTAGTCCGATAATAACAGTGGGCTAATGGCTGTATGTTTACCCTTGATAATTAAGCAAGGTAAAATATAACACATTTTAATTAACAGGCTTTTCACAATCTGAGCTGATGGTAGACATCCCTTTTTACATTTGAGATCAGACATTTTCTCATGGTTCCAGGTTGAGGTTTAAGCAATTTGAAGTAAAAAAGCTTAATAGGTGTCAAAAATTCAGGGTGAAATTCATACCGCTTCAAATAGAATGAGTAGGTATACCTCCAACTACAGCTAAATTCATTTTTGTCACAGGACTGATAACTATCCAAAATATTTCCATACAAAAAAAATCTTTTTCCAATATTTGAATTGAGGGAGTGTGATCATAGCTATTAGTAAGCCACATGAAACATCCTACGCCCTCAGCAATTTGTTGAGCGGCCCACTTTAATTTTAGGCTACTCATTTTATTATTTGGTTAGTTGGAAATTTGGAATGGGGTTTTACAGTATTGTCTAACAAAACTAGAAATACAAGCTCAATTGAGTATTTTTTTGTCCTAGACTAGGCTTAATCAATTTCTGGGAAAGCTGCCCGTAGTGTAGGGAGGCCTTTTGTAAATACAATGTCATGTAACTACTGTAAGGCTGCATTAAACGTTTATGTTTCTTACACTGAAATTACATCAATAACAGGCTACTAGCTCTGCATTGACATCCAGCCACCTGAATATATCAATAAAGCCAAACTCCGGACCTAAATCCGTAAAAAAATTAAATCCTGCTTTCACATTCAGCTCATATAGTGTGGTTTAGATACTTATAAACTGCCTCACACTTTTCGAGTGAGGTGCGGGCTGGCAGCTTTATAGTTTACTTTGAGAAGCATATTGGCCTATTTCTCAAGATCTCATAGATGATTGCAAAACAAGATGGTTAAGCCTTGCATTTTGATTCAACAGTCAACCCTCCTGCAACCCACCCGCCCATAATCCAAACAGTAGGATATTTCATGACCTTTAACCCACCTGCGCCGCCGTTGTAACCGTAGGTTCAACGAGTCCACGGGTGCCTCACTAACACGCAGGTACTGCAGACCTGCAGTCTTCTCTGGTTGTTATTGTCCCTTCAGTTCTGAAATACTTTTAGAAAAGCTGTTCACACTTAATCTTCCCATGAGTTGCCTTAACCCGATACTGGGCAGGGAAGCAAGGAAGAAAGGATTGCACCTAGGTGAGGATTGGCAGATGACCTAAATAACATTAAACCCAGATTCAATATGAGACTTTAGATAGCAGCTAGCCACAGCTGAGGTAAACCACTGACAACAGAAAGGCATGGTCTCCATGTCATTCACCATGTCTTATTCAGACTAATTGCACTGCACCCGATTCATGGATACATCATCATGTGTTATACATGAACTGAAAACGCCTGGAGACAACCACACAAGGAGTCTCAACTGATGATGCTCTGTCAATAGGCCTACTAGCTAATAAAAAAACGATCAAAGACAATGTTTTCCACCTGTTCAAATATGCAGATGTTATGGCTCTAGTTGGACTTTTGCTTGAGGGCGACACCACCAATAAGAGCCTGTATTTGAATCATGGTCTCTCTTTTGAAGTGGCGCCATTGAAGTGTTCTGAAAGTGAATCTTATTGAAACAAATTTGTGATCCCAGTTTGCAATAAAGTGAACACCTCCCTAGGTCAATGTCCTACGGGACGTTTTCCTGTTTTAAATTACTTAGACCAGTTTGTTTTACAACCCTTTGAATTTCCCTGAAAACACTGACTATAATTTGATGAAGCATTTTATATTTGCTAATGAATTTAAATATATTGTAGAGAGCCTGCACAGAAGTCTCATAGGAAAGGTTTTTTGCTTGAACATGACCACACAGTACAGCAACATGAATGCCTAGGACCAAACTATCCGGGTTAATTAATATGGTCTTGGAGAGAGTTGGTAAATTTCAAATGCAGCTCGGTAACGTTAGCTCAGTAATCAGTTTGATCGTGTGTCAGTCATTCGTTTTCTTCTTTGGATAATAGACGTTTGTATAGGATACTGACAAGACAATAAGCCACCCACCCATGCATTATAGCCTATGACAATGAACCAGTAGCATCCTGCATCCCGCTGCTGGCTGGCCTATGAAGCTGAGCAGCCTTTGTGTGCTCCCTGGGGGGGATACCATATGCTGCTCGAGGTGGGGTTGTAGGTGCAGTAGAGTAACCAAGTTGGTAAGTAGAATCAGATGGGTAAATACTTGGGTACCAAATGAATCAATCAAAGGTGGGATCTTTAAGAAATAGTTTGGGTGGGATGGATTGGAGACAAGAAACCTGGTCAGTTTGGCGTTACTCATATATGTGAATGCAAGACACACCATTCCTAGAGAAAAAATCTCAGAGGATATCAGCAAGAAGGTAGTGAGAGCACATCAGTCTAGGGAAGGCTATAGAATCATCTCCAAAAGAAGCTCCAACAGTCCACTGTGAGGCAAATCATCTACAAATGGAAAGCATTTAACATGACAGCAACTCAGCCTGAATGTGGATGCCCTTCTAAATTATACCCAGTCCACAACAAAAGATAAATGCCAACCCAAACTTAAAATCCGTAGATTTGCAGAGCTTCTTTGCTTAATTTTAGGTTATTGTGCATGCTTCAGCTATAACAACCCTGAATCAAAATGGCATATTTTGGAGGATTGCTAGGAAGCCACTGTTATAAAAAAAAAAAGAACTGCCCATCTTATCTTTACCAGAGACCACCTGGACAAACCTGTATGCTTTTGGAAGTCCATTATTTGGACAAATTTACTTTTTGGGTCATAATCTAAACTGATATTTTAGGCTAGAACTCAACACTGCTTTCCACCAAAACATCCTTATCTCAAAAGTAAAGCATGGTGGTGGGAAGGTCAAGATCTGGAGCTGCTTTATCTCCTCTGCACATGGTCAGTTGCACATCATCAAGGGAACCGTGAATTTGGAGGTATACCACAAGATTCTTGAACAGGAAGTCAGGCTGCCAGTCAAAGAGCTAAAGGTGGGCCAACTGTGTCTTCTAACAAGAAAATGACCCAAGGCATTCAAGCAAATCAACCAAATAATGGCTCAGGAAAAAGATTTGTGTTTTGGATTTGAAGTCCTAATCTTAATCCAATCCAGATGCTGTGGCAGGACATAAGTTCTGGCAGTACATGCCAGACACCTCTCAATTCTTTTTGTAAGTACTTTTGTCGTTTTGTAAGGACAAGCGGGCAAAAGTCCCACAAAAAAGACGTCAGATCTGTGTCCATAAGAGACGTTCGTTCCAAGTTATCATCCTGCCATCTCAGGACGTGACTATTCTAGAATCATCAGTTATATTAACCACCTTGTTGCATTGGTGAGTAGACTTGGGTTACAGCGTGCTGACTCTCTTCTAAAGCGACATAGTAATGTTTCTTTTGGAGAGTGTGCCAAGCAAACAGCAGATTTGCATTGAGCAAGGACAATTTCCTGGATTGTGTGTTTGGCTAGGAAGAGTGTTGCATAACATTCAGCAACACAACAACCTGTATTGTTGTAAGACCACAGGGAGCCGCACCTCACAGTCTGTTCCAGTGTTGTTGTTTTATTGTTAAGTTGCGTGTTGGCCTGAGGCCCAAATTTCTCTATTCACAACACAGCACAGCCACAAACGGGTGCAAAGGCTTCACACTGGTTTATTGTTGTGTATTCTTTTTGTACACTGGGTGTGCGCACGCGTGGGTACATGCATGTCTGTGCGATTGCAAGTCAAATTGAGATTATCAACAGCGTATACGTGTGTGTTTGTTTAAAGGCTTGTGTGTTACCAAGAGAGTTGGTTTATCTATGGAGCTGGTTGGCTCTGTTGTTTTGACAATCACGTCTGGAAAAGGTCAAGAGCAGTGGGCTGATCGAACAGGATCAGAACAGTTAAGATGTGCCACTACAATCCAACTTCAAATAAAAGTCACAGTATTGTAGATTTCACAATAAGCCATTGTACTGAGAATGTGAAGGCTAGCTGGGCAATTCTCTTCCATGGTTATATCAGTCATGGTTGGTGCAGAAACATGGGGATAAACCAGACTGGCATGCTTTGCCGGCTGTCTGCGGGAACAATCCATTTGCAGGAATGTGTGTCTCCACAGAGGGATCTAAAGGGAGATTTGCATAGCCGGGATAGATGGGACCATGTGAGGATATGATGGAGCAAAGTGATCCGTGTGTGGAGAGAAGAGGAGGCGTTGCGGGGTCACGTCACATAGAAGTACGTAATCCAATGGAGGGCAAAGATGTTTGCCCTCACAGGATGGAGGGTCTGCATGGGTCACGCAAAGACCTTGATGATTCTGACATATTTCATATAAACCTGTCTTGATACCCATATTCATTACTTCCTAGGTGCGCGTATGGCAGCAATTACACCTTCAAGTCTTATTGGGTATGCCTATACCACTTTTATGACAAGGATTTGTGTTTGGAGATCCTCTCAAGCTGTCAGTTTGGATAGGGAGGGTCTCAAATGGGATCTTCAGATCTTCAATAGAATTTGAGTCTGGTCATTGGTTAGGTCTCATAAAGACATTCATAGACATGTCTCATCCTATCATTCACAATGAATGCAGAAGAACAAAGATACAAACATGCCTGATATTTTAATATTCAACAGAAGGTTAGAACATATTTCCTTGAGCCACACAACTTATAATATGCATTTGACAATACATTGAACTGTACCCATACACAAATATCAATATATTCGCTTTTTTAAAACCTTATCTGCTCATAAGCTCATGGGCTCATTTTTTTCTGTTTCATATCTTCTGTATCTGTGTCATTGTAGCCAATCTGTATGCGAATGTACTAAAGCCTGTGCCAAAAGGTTCAGAGGTTTATGATAGAGGGAGGGACCCATTCCACAGAGGGTGACTAAATCAGCTGTGGCTTGTTGGTGAGATGAAGCCGGGGGAGTCTCTTTTGGGCCTCTGCCCACCAATAACACTGTTTGGTTCAGGAGTGACAGTTGAGTCCAGCCCCTCTTTGTTACCGGCAACATCTTTCTGATAACTTCTGACATTTGTACTCAAGCTGTGGGTTTATGATAACTGTTTCTGGTATCTTCCCAAACAAACAAACACACACTCACATAAACACACACCATTTCCGATACAAAGGCATGGTAATTCCTGACCCAGACACAAATTGTCCCAAGATAAACACAGGAAAAGGCGTCCCTATATAGCTTAGTCTGGATATAACTCTTTAAAGTGGTCCGTGGATCACTCTTTAGCAGTGCAGTTTGGTTCCACCTTAAGGATTGATTTCAGGGATAATGACACTGAAGGAACTTGTCTCCCTGGTCTGGCAGTATCTGTAGCAGTCTGCACAGTAGTTATCATTACTGGATGTGCGTGTTGTCTCTCAGGAATCAGGCTGCATTATGGGAAGTTGTGGTTCTTTCTCCAGGCTGAACTTACATTCCACATCATCCTCAACTGGGACATAGAGATTCCCTATGAAGGTCTGTAACAGGGAGAATGAGAAGTGTGTCAGGAGGTGTTTATCTGGTGTATAGCAATGTTTTCTCATTCCATAAAAGTTCATCCTAAATGCTTTGTACAAATGTCTTCCTGACCAGGGAAATGATTGCCAAGGAGAGGTCAGTTTGTTAGAGAGGACGAAAGAGAGGAGGCAAGGGATGAGGAAAGAGGGATTGAGATATATGTACTATTCTGTATGCTCACACATACGCATGTTTGTATGCGTTAGAACAGTAAATGCTTATGTATGAGAATGTAAATGTGCTGGGTAGGAGTAGATTTATAGTCATAACGTGGACTCGTTCCAAGCAGGAGGAACTTGAGTATCTACTGACTGCAGTACTGTATATACTGATATTCCAGCAACAACTCAGATTCCTGTTACACTGGTGATTATGAAAGACTTCGCTGGTCTCACCTTCTGTTCCTGACTGCTGTTCAGAATGTCTTTGAAAATCAATGAAGGCTGTGGAATCTGGGGGAAAAGGTTTTCTCTGTGCCTGGAAAAGACCCATTGATGAGACCAAAATTCTACCAAGACCCAATCACTGAAACTAATTGAACATATTTCCTAATTATTGTATGTCTCTTCAAACAATCTATGAATTTAAACATTAAATTAAGGATTAAGTGAAACAGGAATGCACCCCCCCCCGACACACACACACACACACACCCACACACACATTCAGAATGCAGACCCATGTATATAGTGGAGGTTGACTTACCTCATGAAACAACAAAGAAACAGGATGACGAATAAGAACAATGTGGCTGGAATGACGATGGCAAGCCCAGTACTCAACCAGTCTTCCTCACCTGAAAACAAACCAGAACATCAGTGGGAGGGTTTTCATTTTAGACTTAAATTGTGTCTACTAATAAAAATAGTGTCTATTTTTATATACAAGCATGTCCGATTATACATATTGTATTCTGTTGCTCTTGTATTTGCTAAATTTAGTATAAGATTCAATGGCAAAACAATATGTGACTAAAACATATTGATTCAATGGCATATACTTCTATGTGACTAAAAATGTGGAGAGAGAGTGGAGAGAGAGAAGAGAAAGAAGATAGAAAGAAAAGACACATTACCATAAATATATACTTTGCTCCAGTCACTTTCCCCCTTCCCGCAGCCATTGGAATAGGTTGCTTTAACCTGGACTCTGTACTGGCATCTTGGGTCATAAGCTATGTTCTCTGTTGATTGTTTCGATCTTACCTTACTCTGAAAGAATCACACACAAACCAAGCTAAGTGTCATTGACTTGGCCCTGCTTCTACATCGGTGGACTTGTTCAGTAAGACCAACCTGTTTTTATAAGTTACAGTTAAACATGAAACTATGTAAAACAACACTGGGCATCAGAACAGACATGTTTCCTTTTGTCAGGTTGTTATTCCAAGAATGTGTTCTGGAGGATCTTGTCAGGAAGGAATGTTTGATATAAACGTCATTATCTGCACATCACATATCCAGGCCTTACCAGAGTCTCTTGACACCTGCTGTAGTTTAAGATGTAATCCCAGCAGTGGGGAAGACCTAAATTTGGAGGGTCCCACCTCAGAATTAGATTGTTCCCCTCCTTTGTGATGTTAACCTTAGGGGCCTCAGGCTTGGCTGAAGAGAATCAAACAAAGTATAGCAATAGATATTCAAGTTTTGGTTATATTAACAATATTGCATACTTGAGAGAACAGTGGTATCATGTAAATGCTCATTGGTTGGTAGAATTTTACCATCCTGAAAGCAAACTCTTTTTAAAAAGAAAACACAGCTTCGGCTTTACTTGTAGTGTAAAATAGGTTAAATGGTTTTCAATCCATCATGACCACCTGCCTAATATGCTGTTGGTTCTTTGTGTGCCACCAAAACAGCACAGACCAGCTGAGGCATGGACTCTACAAGACCCCTGAAGGTGTCCTGTGGTATCTGGCACCAAGATATTGGCAGCAGGTCCTTCAAGTCTTGTAAATCGTGAGGTGGAGCCGCTGTGTATCAGACTTGTTGGTCCAGCACATCCCACAGATGCTCAATGGGATTGAGATCTGAGGAATTTCTGAGGCCAAGTCAACACCTTGAACTCTTCATCATGTTCCTCAAACCATTCCTGTACAATGTGTCCAGTGTGTCAGGGGACATTATCCTGTTGACAGGGGCCACTACCATCGGGAAATACCATTGCCATGAAGAGGTGAGCCTGGTCCCCAATGATATTTAAGTAGGTGGCACATGTCGAACGGACATCCACACAAATGGCCTGGACCCAGGTTTTTCCAGCAGAACAATGCCCAGAGCATCACATTCCTTCAACTGTCATCCCACAGTGCATCCTGTTGCCATCAATTCCCCAGGTAAAGGAGAATGGTCTGTGGGCCGTGGAAGGGAAGATCTGCTCAGGGAAGATCCGCCCAGGGAAGATCCGCCCAGGGAAGATCCGCCCAGGGAAGATCCGCCCAGGGAAGATCCACCCAGGGAAATTCTGCCCATATTGATCACCCTCGCCTCAGTGTGCAACAACATTTTGAACTGTTAACTGGACAGATATGGGTTTTATCTATCTCCCTAGAGTTAGACAAGACAATATACATCTGACCGACAAAGATGCATCACACCCATGGGTAAATCAGTATAATGTTGTAAATGCCAGATCTGTATGACAAAGCGCATTTTTCCAGTTATATCTTTTACATTTATCTTTGCACAATTCCCTGGGTTAGATAAAAGATGTTCCTGCCAAAATCCCAAACTATCATTTTAGGGAGTTTGTTATAGAGTTAATCTTACCATTATTTCTTGGATGCACCAGAAACGTATTTCTTACAGACAAGCCATTAAGAGTCCCATTAACCTGGATGTAGACTTCATGATCAGTTAAGTTTCCGATCAGGTGACATCCAGTCCTCTGACCATCCCTGTACAGGTAATCACTGCATGCTGCTATGTCGTCTGTGCCAGAGTACCTAAAACATTACGGAGAAAAAGGGTGAAGATCTACCATTGAATGGAAGCAGCTGGACCATTCAAGTGACACTGGACAATTGACACTGCTGAGTCGAACACTGACAAACAATCAGACATTCACATATTATATGCAGAAAGAGTTGGAAATGGAAAACGCATACTCTGAAATACTCTGACAAATAAAAGCATTTATCAATCAGAATGGTGGTGTTTGGAAAGTTCATAAAAATGTTTGCGATGTTTCAGAAAATCGAATTTTCACTGCCAAAGTGAAAGAGGTGAGGTGTCACTATTCCCACTGGGCTTTAACAACAATATGCTATTTTCACTATGAAGGTTCTGTCTAGATGAATGACATTTGCAGACAGATTTGCATCAAAGGAATGTATTGTCAAAAACGTGAAAATCTGAAGTGTCGTACGCTCCCTTCCCAAAATGATGCGATAGACTTTCCTGACAGTTATTCCCATGTCCATTGAGGTCTATAACTCAGTGTATCACTGCGATGTATACGATGTATCACTCAGTGTGTATTGGACTATTTCTGTCCACACCTTACCTCATTTGACCTCATTGTTTCCTAACTAATAAAGTGTATTGGTAAAAGAAAACTTGACAAAGGAATTGAACATTAATGTTTCACTCGCAAAATTGTCACAGTTGGCCAAGAATTGTTCAACCTGCTCAGATGTGGTCCAGTTTCAGGGAATATGGGAAGAATAGTTCTTACCTGTAGTAGAGCTGGAGGTCTTCTGGCACCTGACTGGCTGGAAACCACGTACAGTTCATAGCCACAGATGAGTATAAGAAACACTGGAATTTCTTAACTAATTCTTTTTTTGGAGAGGGAAAAGGATAGGGGAGAGAGGGGAGGAAGGTTATGTTATGTCAAATATTTTACTGGATGCACACATATTTGGCATACCGTAAATATATAATAATGCAATTCCAAACTTTAAAAAGTTAGATTATGTCAATATCCCAGGAGCCTGAAGTCATTATTCAGTAATATCTTTCCAGGCTAATAAGGGCTTGCACGCACATGGCCACTGTTGGTCTTCCTAAAAAGGGATGTATTTCATAGATTTGAATCCCGCAGGATATTTAGCCGGCAATCGACATTCAGGAAGCATCACTTCGAAACGGCCAAAGGGTACAAATGTACAGTAGAGGTGCGTTGAGCCAAGTACAGCTCCCTCTCAACATATCTAGTAAATACATAAAAATGTTGTTCTGTCCACAAATCTTGAACTCCTGGTACCATGACAGCATCCCAAGAGGCTGACAGCATGCGCGAACCACAGCTTCTCACCAAAGAAGGGCAACACAAGTCAGTAATAAGCCTGTCATGTACTACATATCCATGGACCAGATCAGATCCAGAGAAAAACAAATGCTTTTGGTGGGAATACCAGGCCCTTATTCTTCACAGATAGTCCCAGCAGACTTGGATTTGTTGTTTTTGAGGTTGTGTGTCTTCCAAGGCCGTTCTGGCTCTCCCGCTGTTTAATCCACCAAGCAGTCCATAACAGAAAACAAAACACACTCGCTGGACTACCTTGACTGACCTACCGGGCGCCTAAGCCACCACATGGTGTTGCTAGAGAACAATGAGGCAACTCAACCCAGTTTGACTTCCATTGGGCTTATCCAACAGCATTATTCTAACCATGGTCTCTCAGAAAAGAAAGGCAACAGTAACCGTGGCTACTTTCAGACACAACACGCTGTAGGGATTACCCACTAAAAAATAGTAAAGCTAAAGCTGGTTTTGAAAAAATGCTTGTTTTGTTAAGAAACGCATGAAACATATGTATATATACACATATATACATACATACACATACACACATATATATATATATATTACAACATTACAGCATGAAGGTGATGCACAGCATGCTTGTGTCAAACCAAGAAGATGCTTAGACCACTGCTGAAAATTACTGCTGATTCTGGTTATTGTTTTAGACTAGTTGAATTGGTGCCAGCCAAGTATTAAAATCATCGTATTCAACATTCAACAATAGTTATTTTTTAAAAATAAAATTAAAAAGGTATTCGTGCAAGACAGTGTTGTTGGATGTGCTTGCTTTGAAACTCAAACTGCATATTATTTTTGACTGACTGCCACAGTTAAGTTTGCTAGCTTAGCTGATTTTAGATTGCTAGCTATTAATGTTAGACAAATCATGCTGAAATTTGGTTTGGTCAAGACGTTGCACATGTGTTAAACCAATCGCTAAGCTCTGTTAACTCAAAACATTCCAGTTGCATATGTGCATTGAAAAGTGTATTAACATATTATTTATATTGAAATGTCACCCCAATACCTCCCATTAATTTGAATTTTATATTAGTTGGTTTGATAAGAAAACATTAGATTGTTACATACCAGTGGGTTTAGCAATAGAAATGTTAACAGCTTCGCTTTTGGTTCTGCTTCCACAGTTCTCTGTAACAGTTTGCACTGTGTAAGTCACTGCTTGGTCCAAAAAGACATTCAAATCTATAAATGTTAAAGGAGTTCTCTGCAAAAGAATATAAAACGTGTTGTTATACATTTGACAAAGCATCAGTGTTACATCTTGCACGAGGGGTGTATGAGGGTCTGATTGATATACCACACCTTTCTGAGTTGTGGTATATCAGCTGTTGTATATAATAAAATCCAATATTAAGTACAACCCCGTTTCCAAAGTAGTTGTGACGCTGTGTAAAAAAACTGAAAAGTAACATTTTCCAAATCATTCAAACCCTATATTCAATAGAAAACAGCTTAAACTATCACAAATGTAGCGACTTTGGTGCAGTTAGCTAGTTAGCTTTCAAGCCAGGGATACAAACATTGCAATGAGTTGCCTTGCCATCAGAATCATGTCAATGTGACATTCAACCTACACCAGACACAATGAACGTGCATGTCAGCAATTTAGAATTTAACCTCTACGTTTCATGAAGCTTGTAGATAAGTGATTTTTTTCACTGTTCCATTCACCTAAATATGTACATTAATATGGTATTAATATCTCAAATATGCCATCAAGTATTGTGAATTTCCTCATGCAATCCAAATACTGGTAGGAACGGGCCATTTACATTTCCTGCTTGTATGTAAACCATAGTGATTTTATAGCAGCTTTCAAAAATAACAAGCAGTCATTGTAGTCAAGCTCCCTAAGCAAGTTCCCGAATCTGTAAAAACTAGCACAACATCCTGTCTGGTTGCAGTAAACTTTCAAAAGCAAAAGAAAATATGTCAACCTGGCAATCCCATAATGGTTTGGGCAATTTGAACATTGTAGAGACAACTCCAATGGCTGTATTGAACAAGGACAACCATATTTAGCACCACTTATCGAGCAAACCCAAAGTCCACAGTAACTGTCACAAAACATGACTCGTTTGATGACAAAATGAAAAAATTGGTTGAACTTTCCTGGAGTTAAAAGAAAAAGGCTGTTATGTATGATTATGTCGGAAACACTTCCAATCCCTCATAATTATGACAAAACACATCAAAGTGTTTTACAGAGGATTTCTCCTTTAACGGCTGATGAAAATGGCAGAAGCACTGTAACAAATATTCTAGAATAAATAATCATTCAAAGAAATTAAATGAAAGAAAACAGTCCATTCTTTAAAAAGGTCTCTAACATTTTAACTAATTCAAAAGCCTGAATTGCAAGGCATTAATTATACGTGCCAGATTCACAAATTATTTACAAGTAAAATGAAAATGTATTGGTGCAAGACTCAGGGACACTACATAGACTATTATACGAAAATACATGGCACACTATTGGTATGATATGTGACGTTACCGTTGGTTCCATTACAATGCGCCACCAAAACGTATGATACATTACGAAATGCCTAAAATGTATCATCTTATGAACGCTATTACAACATATAAATGTTACTAGCGCTATTTAAACATAAAATAACATACAAACATGATATTGTATGATATTTACAAACGCTATGAAAACGTAGAAATAAATACAAATTTTAACAAAATGTCCAGCATGTGTTTCAAACTGGCAAGAGTCAGATCTGAGGGCAGTCAACTTATCCATTGTACGACACTGGATACATAAATCTAGGAGGACTAACAGCAACACCAAGGAATAGAATCTGCCATGAATGCATTGCCATGTTAAAGTTAGGTTAACGTTAGGTAATACAACACAGCCTTGGTTTTAAGGTTAGGGTTAAGTTCAGGTATCACAGCACTTGGGTTAATGTTAGGGTTAAGGTTTGGGCTATGGTTAAAAAACAAAAAGGTTGGGTAAAGGTTTGGTTTGGGTTAGCTCTTGCAGCTCCGGGTTTAAAGTTAGGTTTACGGTTAGGTATCACACAGCACGGAGGTTAAGTTTAGGGTTAAGGTTTGGGTTAGGATTACAAAGAAAATCATTTCAAACATTTTCATGTGAGACCACCACTCGCATTCAAATGCCACAGATTCATGTCTGGAGCAGGGGTTGCACACCTGTTTGGGAAGTGGATGTTCTATGGTTCAAATCACGGCCTACTTTTCTTTTTTTGTCGATTCAGACTCTAACGTAATTTTACTTAACGTAATATGTTACAAAATCGCCTGGCTGAAAGAACGTAAAATAGTCTGCGTAAATGTTCTGAGACCAGGTTGCAACAGATGTGTTTGTTTTGAAACTCAACTACATGTTATTTTTGACACTGCACTAATTATATGAGCCAGAATCACAGATTTTCTCTACCGTGCTCAGAGGAATATAAAATGCATTGATGGTTCTAAAGACGCTTTTTCCAGATTTGCTTTCAATATATTTTTTTCTTTATGATGTAATTTTGCTTAGGTATTGGACAAACCAACCTTGGGACATCCAAAAGGCAGGTAGGCCTATATTTAACCAGAAATCAGGTGTGACAACATTCAGCTACATAATGACATTTAAAGACAACTGGTAGCACCACATCCAACTCATGTGTGGCATAGCAAAGTGAAAGAATTCTTATGCAATCATTTCCTTCTGTTTAGCTCATAGGAAATAATAGCAGGTGCCAGTAAGAAGAGGGTGGTGTCAAACAAAAAGCGCATTAACTACAGAAGACAATTCCTCCCCTGTGCGATATACTTTGGAGTGATGGCAAACATTTCTCATAATCACACCATTCAAATAGCAAAGCTCCTCTAAAAATAGAAATCGACATGTTTGGACCATATGTTCTGGCCCGCTGCCCTCCATCTTTCATCAAATTCTTCCAGTAACCCGTGAAAATACATTCAAATCAAAAAAATCAACACAATATTCCTAATCATGGGCCCCAACTAAAATGTCGACTAACCTTTGTTTCGGGTGTTTTGATCTCGTATGATACCTTACATGATAGGTCCAAATCCTTTGATGGATTCCATGACAGCTTTATACGGAATTCATTAATCCATGTTAAAGACAGGTCACACGGCGCAGGAAGGTCTGAAAGATGGCAAAGACATTTATAACAAAGGTAATGGCGAACTTCTGTATTATCATTAGCTTATTGCTACAATTCCGTGGTTAAAAAAACATACAACAATCAAAATCCACAAGGCTATGCTTTATGAATAGATGTGATTAAATAATAAGCATAATTTTCAATTCATTAAAACTAGGCAAACCTTAATTTAAAATGGAAATCAAGCGGCCAAAGTCACATTTACAGATGAGCACTTTATTACAGAAAGGAGATCTAAAAATACATAGTAGCATATCCAAGACAAATCTATCACACAAATATTCTTAGATATGCACAGAAATTACTCGCAATCAAAGATTCATTTAGATATATATTTTTTATAATGGGCTGTATTTGTATACATGACATGTTGTGAATAATCTGTAAAGTACAATCAATTACATATCTCTATTAGCCATGAAATTCCAAGTTTGAATGTGGGAGGGTTTAATCAAATATGGCACTTATTGTACCTGCTAGACTGTCCATGAATCCCTAAATCCGTCTTTAATTTAAACCGACTTGATAAGTGGACATGAAATCCTAGCTTGTTAATTAATCAAGTTTTGCATACTGAAAATGACTAAACAGTTGTCATTTGACTAAACGAACAGTGTTAGATATATTCAAAACTCTGAAAGTTCATGCTCACAGATTGAGATACCAAATCAACATAAAAACGCGCCTCAATTTCCTTTATAAAGGGAATAATACTGTTCAAACAGAGTAAAAGTTCAACAGTGATACTGATGACATTACGCATCGCTTTCCATAGTGTGAGTCAGAGGCATGCAGACCACCAGCCAAAACATGATTATGCCTTTCTGTAACATGGTGAATAGATTTCTAGGTAATTTTAACCGCGTTTGCTTACGATATGACCAAAATGTATGCAAAATAAAAACAATAAACACAAGTATACCTTTCGCATCTGCAGTTCCGAAAAAACGAATAAAAAAATGTAGAACCAAGAGAAATTCTAAATGTTTAACATTCATTATGTCCCTTGTGGAGCGTATCTGATCCAGTGATCTTCCCCAAACGTTCCGGAAATTCCTCTAAGGGAAGGTTCATAGAACTCTCAATTAGTTCTCTCCCGAAAGAACGAGAACGAACAATACAAGTTGCTCGTGTTCGGATGGACATACATGCTTTACATCGGCGATTGTTACATTTATTTCACTTCATGACTCAACGGACTGATAGGTGGAGATGGGAGGAGTTGGTAGGTAATGCTATATTTTGAAGGTGCGTTTTGCGGGTAGGAGGGCGGAGATTTGGGGCATAAATAATAGCCTAGTATTTTGATGCTTTCAAATAGAACGAACACCCACATCTTATTTTAAACAATTTATTTCAAAGGACATCTCTCAGCACAGCTATAACTCGTGAGGCAGCAGTAGCCCAAACGATCGACCAGGTCACAGGGGTAGTCATTTACATCGGGGACACTGAAATTAAAATAAATATACTGTGTATTAAATAATTGTTCAATTCTGCAAGGATTCTTTCACATTTTGTTGTGTATCAGTCTGGAATTAAAAGGCATCCATTAGGATTCTCACCATTTAATTACCACAGCAAACACAACAACTCGTCATCCAAATTAATTATGGCCCAAAATAACAAGGATTAAAGAGGTCTGTCACTTGGTCGGTGGCAGGGACTGTCAATGCCACACAGACCTATGTCTTGCAAAATCCTTGTTTTTGTGGTGTTTTTGTAGATTTCCATAATGAGTGTAGCTTAGCAGCCTAAAAAAAGCCATCAGATTGTCAGTCAGTCACACAATTCCCATGTAAAATTTAAATATTTATCAAATTGCTTTTTAGTTTAAACAACATTGCTTGTAAACTTCTGAGCTTTAGAGATTTTTACACAGGCACTTCAGACTGTGCAGTACTAGTCATTACGCCGGCTCAGATTCTCAACATATCATGCCACTTTAAAAGACGGTGTGACACATTTTCGCATAGTGCATCTGGAACATGCCAGTTTAAATTCAAACAATATGGAAATGATTCTGCAAACTCAGATAAGTCTATGTAACGTTTTATTTTCTCTCTCGTTATGTCAATCAATCAAATGTATTACGTAAAGCCCTTTTCACATCAGCAGTTGTCACAAAGTGCTTTCATAGACACCCAGCCTAAAACCCAAAACAGCAAGCAACAATAGTTTATGCACAGTGGCTAGGTGAAACTCCCTTGTAGGGTCCAAAATTAGGAAACCTAGAGAAAAACCAGAGTCTGAGAGGTGGCCAGTCCTCTTCTGGCTGTGCTTGGTGAGGAGTAAATAACTTATGGGCCAAGTCCATGTTTTTGCAAAATCAGAAAACTAGCAGGTCAATAAATGCAAGTGGGCTTTTAAAACAGAATCCAGGTCCACCTCATAACCCGGTGGAAAGGAGCGGGACAGTCAGATGGGGTGTGGGCTGGGACCACAGGAGTCATCCGGCAGCAGCCTGATCAGCAGCACAAACCAGGAGAACCTCAGGCTGGGACAGCTGCGAGTCATTTGGGCCAGGTGGATCTGAGGTGTGATCCAAGAGCTCATGTCCTCCTATGGTCAAACAGGACACCAGGAAAGTTAGAGAGAGCATTCTTTGAAATCAAAAGAATACTAAATCAGACTATTTCCCCGGCGTAATAACTTGGAGGTGCACTCCCCCGGGGTTTTGGCATAGAGGTCAATCCCTTAGAGGGACATGCCGACCCCAGGCTTAACTTAATAGAGATCTGCAGTGAAAAACTAGGGACTGAGAAACTACTAGGCCAGACTACACTTAATCATCGAACCGTCTTTATTAGACACTTAACCGACAGATCATTCCACAGTAGCGGAGCTCCGCCTCCAGCTGTTGTTTAAAAATACCTAGTATAATGAAGAGGCCTGCATCTTGTTATCTTGGTGTGTGTGTAGGTATGACTCGATCAAATCAGAGAGGTTAGTAGGAGCAAGTCTATGTAGCGCTTTCTGGGCTAACAAACACTTTCAGCCCAAGCCTTAACAGGTAGCCAGTGTTAACAGGCTAATAATGCAGTAATGTGAACAAATGTATGTAATTTAGCCCTCTGTGCCAGGTAATGAATTGTAACACAGCAGCAATAAAACCTTACAGATTTACACGACCACACCCAGCAGGCATTTGCCAGTCTTTTGAAAAAGTATTTAATTGGATTGTTAAATTCAACTAAACCCTTAGTGGAGTGAGGATTCACCCCCGCAGGCCACACCCCCGCTGGCCAACACCCCAGGAAGAACCACCTGACCCAAGGCTGCAAAAGGGGGCCCTTGAACACAGCTCTGCAGCCACCCCCTGAAGAGACACACCTGCCCCAAATTGCCCCACATTGGGCTTCATCAGGGGTAGGATAATAGGGTTCCAAAAAGCAGCAAAGGGAACAAGAGAAGGCTGATATGCTGCATACCTGGCAGTCTGTCCCTGTGTCATCCTCATGTTACAACATGCTGTGGAAATTACCTCTTTAACCCAGAGACTGGAACTATGTAAAACCCATCCAGTTAATCCTCATCCTACCAACATGTTTAAGATACAATGGTTATCCACTAGGGTCCCTGCGAACCCCAAGAATGAACAAATAAAATCTCTCCACCTAGTCGAAATAAAATCTCTCCACCTAGTCCTGGGCCTACCCCGAGGTCTGCTCCCAGCTGGACGTGCCTGGAACTCCTCCCTAGGGTAATGTCCTGGGGGCATCCTTATCAGATGCCTGAACCACAGGGACGGCAGCAACGAGGTTCCCAAGGTGTACATGTAACAACTGAAAACGCTATCAGACATTGCAAAGCATTGTCAGAGTCTAGTAGCACAAAGAGTCAAGTAACAAAATCCCTGTGAGGCAGTGGTAAGCGGTGGGCAGGTGGGTGTGGTTAGTGATGGGTCACATATTTCAGCAGGGTTACAGTAGCTGGAAAGAAACAGTTCCTGAGCATGCTGGTGGGGAACAGGGAGACCTGTACCGCCTGCCTGATGGGAGGAAATCTGTGTCTGCTGCATCTGTCTGTCTCCTTCAAAATGACTTACAGAGTGCCCCTACCTCCCTTGATAGTTTGTGATAATTTAAAGTATGACCTATGGGAAACTTGAACTCAGTAATACAGGTGCTGGTCATATAATTAGAATATCATAAAAAAGTTGATTTATTTCCTAATGTGGGGTTTTCATTAGTTGTCAGTTATAATCATCAAAATTAAAAGGATTGAACACTTGAAATATATCAGTCTGTGTGGAATGACTATATACTTTATGCAAGTTTCACTTTCACTTTGAATGGAATCACTGAAATAAATCAACTTTTTGGTGATATTCTAATTAAATGACCAGCACCTGTAAATCTTTTCATTTATTAAAACTGCATAGGCAAAATTGGATGCTCCAAAGAGCCCAATACATTGTTATTTTTAATAAGAAAACAATGGTATGAAGTCATTAGGAACCAAATGATTGACAAAGTCATTAAAAATTGCAATGATAGAATAAAGCACCTGTGAGATACGACAAAAAGTCAGTCTCTGGGGTCAGCGTGTTCCCCAGTCGATAGGATGAGGATAAAAGCTCAAAACTACAGTTTGGAGGGCATTTTCATACAATGCTCTACCAACATTTTAGAGTTGCCATAGGCCTCTTAGTGGCCGCCTTGACTTGTGCCCTTCTCGCCCGGATTTAATAAAACATTTACGACAACAGTAAGTTCTTAAAATCCTGAGCTCAAAGATCTAAGACTTTCTCTATGTACACAAAAGGCCTATTTCTCTCAAATATTGTTCACAAATCTGTCTAAATCTGTGTTAGTGAGCACCTGTCCTTTGCTGAGGTTAATCCATCCACCTCACAGGTGTGGCATATCAAAATGCTGCTCAGACAGCATGGGTATTGCACAAGTGTGCCTTAGGCTGGCCACAATAAAAGGCCACAAGACAATGTGCAGTTTCATTGTATTGGGTGGGTCCAGAAACCAGTCAGTATCTGGTGTGATCACCATTTGCCTCACGCAATGCAACACATCTCTTTCATAGAGTTGATCAGATTGTTGATTGTGGCCTATGGAATGTTGTTCATCTCCTCTTCAATGGCTGTGTGAAGTTGCTGGATATAGGCAGGACCTGGAACATGCTGTTGTTTATGCCCATCCAGAGCATCTCCAACATGCTCAATGGGTGACAGTTCAGGGACCAGCTGCTTCACAATTTTGTTGTAGCCCTGAATAGGCACTCCCAAATCAAAGGCTTGATAATCAGCTGACAAATCTCTCAGATAAGGTTCCCTAAAGAAAAGGGTTGAATAGATGAACTTTTTTATTTGTAGTCAAATCAGCTCAAACTCTTCATAGGGATATCAGAAACTATCCACATGAAACAAGGATTCACGAGCAAACATCTAATCTACATTGAAAGAAATATAAATGCTACATTTCAAGAGTTGGTAACATGTTTGACATAAAATCAGTGTCCAGAAATGTCCTGTACAGACAACTTGCATCTCTATTAAAATAGTGTGCAAATTTATTTACATCCCAAAGTGAGCATGTATTTTGTGTTGCAAAACTTTTTTCAAACACAATTTTTTTTTCATTTATGTGTGTACGCACGTGTAGGCTGGTTGAGAGCTGCAGGTCTAGACAAGCCAGCAGAATAGAACCCTGGAAACATGGGAGAGGGCCTCAAACACACAGTACTAGGGTTCATGCTAGGAATGGCAGACAAGGTGCTTTGAGAATCATGTGAAGCCAGTATGTGTCAGTCATACTGTAAATGCTTATCAAGCACTAGTACACTAGCCAAATATGCACTATATTTACATAACATGATAGTTATTGAACGGATGCTCTTATCATGAATGACTTCTAGGGATCAGTCCCATCCCATATCCTCCTTCTTAACGGCCAGAACACACCTTAAACACTTCTTGGGACATGCTGCTCCTCACAAAAGAACCAGGTCAGTTGTCAAAACTCAAGTCCAGTCATATTATTACACCCTTTCTCTGTCTGCCTCCTTTTCTGTGTTTTTGCTTTTAGTTGCAGACGAGGGACAGGTTGCACCTGGGTTTGGGACCAACTAGAAGAGTTGGTGCCCAGTCCCGGCTCTTTCTCCCCCAACAAGGAATATTTTGTGATTTAGTTGTTTATGTGTTTTGATTAGGTTCACTCCTCAACACATTTTTCACTCATCCAGGCTTCTCTACTCATGTCTACATTCACATTGCACAGGTCTGTGTTTGTAGGTTTATACTTTGCTTTTTAATAAAACAAATGGTTACTCCTTTAATGCCAACGTGTGGACTCCCTTGCTTGTCACCATCTAAGAGCAATCATCTTGTCACCATCTTACACCTGAGACAAGTACACACCACGCTCCACAGGGCATTATGAGAGGAGACTCACGGGAATAGTAGATAAAACATTACAAAGCTTGATGTAAATAAAATGAAAGCAACCTGTTCCTCAGCCCCTCCCATTTCCCTGTGTACGTTTACTATGCTCGTTTCCGAGTAAAGAACCCGGAAGGACATTTGCTCATATCTGTCTCAACTATTACATTCACAGCGGCATATAGAATAGTTTTTTCTCTATAGGGCAATATGTATTTTATATCCATTGAGTTACATTGTGGAAAAAGAGGGTGTGGAAAATATTGTGTTGCTAGATGTAGCACACCATTACCCATCGTTTAACAGTGTGCTACACACTCTCCTGAGCAATTCCTACATAGCTTTCTCGGTGGAATAGTCAATAGTTTATGAGCAGTGAGGCAATATTTATTCCATATTCAGTCATTGGCATTTCCTGACTTTTGCCCCTGGAACGTGTTTTAATACCCACTTTTTTTTAAATTTACTCTTTAATATGGTCAAACATTAATTGTTTTCTATGTTTCGAGAGGAACATTTTCTTAAACAATTAATAAACTCTATTTATGTCAGTTTTCAAGTAATATTTTGGTCTCTTTTATTTTGAAAAAATCCTAATTTTCGTGACCCGGAAGTGATTTTTTAATGTTGCTCACAAGACGCTGATCAATGTTTCCCTTACCGAAAATGGATAACGAGCAGGTTACGTCAAAAAATTATTCGTTTGCCTGTTTACGGTAGAATACCGATTGGCTCCTCCATACACTGACCGTACTGTGTTCAATTGTTGCAAAAGCACAGCTTTTTCCCCATTTCCAGAAAGATTGCGATTTTTGTGATACAAGGTTCACGCCCCACATCGACCATAGGTAACATACTGCGATGCACTTTGTTCTGACACCTTCACAGTACCAGCATTGACGTTTTCAGCAGTTACAGTAAATCCTCTTTTGGATCGGACCACACGGACCAACCTTCTCCCCACGTGCATCAATGAGCCTTGGCCGCCCATGACCCTGTCGCCGGTTCGCTACTTTTCCTTCTTTTGATCAATTTTGATAGGTACTGACCGACCACTGTAGACCGGGAACACCCCACAAGGGCTACAGGTTTGAAGATTCTCTGACACAGTCGCCTGGCCATCACTATTTGAACCTGGTCAAAGTCGCTCAGATCTTTATGCTGGCCCATTTGTCCTGCTTCTAACATATTAACATAGAGGACAGAATGTTCACTTGCTGCCTAATATATCCCACACATTGAAATGTGCCATGATAACGAGATTGTCAGTGTTACTCACTTCATTTGTCAGTGGTAATAATGTTATGGCTGATCAGTGTACATACTGAATGTATTGTATAATAATAGCACCATCAGCCCTCTAACTACAATAGAGAAGATCCCTGTTGAAAGTAATCTAGAGACATAACAGACTCATAAAAACTGTAGTAAAAATGTATGATATTTTTTGGCAGAATTGTAAGAGCCGAGGGATTATGTTTCCAGATTCCAGGTCTAAAGAACAGAACATTGGCATTAAGGGGTCATCCCTGGTGAAAACAATGGTGTAACAGTGTAAGATAACACAAACAGACAAGGGACCATGCTAATTAATCACTATTTCCAGTCAGAGAGCAGAATAGAGTTGGATAATAATATGTTAACTGTGAAGCCATTTGGTTGGAGTGTGCAAAGCAAACAGCAGACTTGCATTGGCCATGTCATTTCCTGGATTGTGTGTTTGGCTAGGAAGAGCGTAGCATAACATTCAGCAACACAACAACCTGTATTGTTGTAAGACCACAGTGAGCCGCACCTCACAGTCTGTTCCAGTGTTGTTGTTTTATTGTTACGTTTTAAATCCATGACACACAGGTATGCTTCTCTATTCAAAACACAGGACTGCCACAGTCGGGTGCAAAGGCTTTACACTGGTTAACTGTTGTGTACTCGTGTGTGTGTTTAGTTAATTATGGCAAGTTCTTGACACTCAATTGGATTGAGATCTGGGGAATTTGGAAGCCAAATCAACACCTTGAACTTTTTGTGTTCCCCAAACCATTACTGAATCATTTTTGCTTTGTGGTAGGGCCTTTTTTATCCTACTAAAAGAAGCCAATGGCATCAGGGAATACCGTTGCCATGAAAGGGTGCACATGGTCTGCCGCAATGCTCAGGTAGGTGGTACGTGTCAAAGTAACGTCCACATAATTTTGCAGGACCCAAGGATTCCTAGCAGGACATTGTCTAATGCATGACAGGGCCTCTGCTGGCTTGTCTTCTTCCCATTGTGCATCCTGGTGCCATGTGATCTCCAGGTAAACAACAATCATAGTGTACTGGCTTGTGATGTATATTTTACATTGTTTGCCTACTATGTTCAGATAAAAAAAAAAGAATCACCACCCCAGATTATTATGTGACCTCATTATGTGACAACTTACAACAAAGCCACAGAATATCTATTGTAAAATTGTAATGTTGGTGGTGGTGGAGAGAAACCAGGCACAGGCAGATTGCATTCAAGAATAGTCTTTTAATGAATAAACAACACCTAACATTAAAAAAAAAGTTAAGTACTGACTGCAGCAGCGAGAACAAAACACTCACCTGTTACGTACAACAGCAATTAATGATTGAAAAGTGAGAGGAGCAGAGGAGAAACATTTAAACATACTGATGGAATGATTGAGACCTGGTGTGATTGAAGACATGTGACACAAAATAAGTTTGGGATGTGTTTGTGGAGTGACGGGAACTGGGGGTGCACGGCATGGTGGCGCTGATCCTCACCGTACCGTGACAGTCCCCCCCCCCCAAAGGGCCGGCTGCCAGACAGGCCAATACGAACCCTGACCCAAGGGACGGGGCAGAGCAGAGCCCCCACTGTCATAAACCAGCCGAGGGGGCGGAGTGGCCGGTACACGAGAGACCGCCGCGGGCTCAGACGGTGGCTCCTGGGTAGGAGAGGGCACTTGGCCCCTTGGAGCTAGCACCGGACGTAGAGCAGGCCGCGGAGCAGCGACTGGGGCGGCAGCAGGCCGCGGAGCGCCGAATGGCCAGGCCAATACCCGTCCAGTTCACCCGGTGTTGGAGGCAGCATGGAAGGGCTTGGGCCAAGACCAGAAGACTGGGACCCCCCCTCGGGCTCCCAAGAGGCCCCCTCGGGCACCCCATTAGCCCCCCTAAACATTCCTGGTATGGGAGTGGGCCACGGATCCCAGTTAGGGGATCCCGCCAACGTGTTGGTACCCCCCTCGGCCAAGGGGAAGTTCGGGACCAGCTGACACAGGACAGGGTCCCACTCCAGCACCCCCCCGTGACATCCTAGTCCAAGGAGTCGTACTCCGTCTTCGACACTGAGTCATCGGACGTGAGGGAGTCGGAGAACCATTTCATCTGGCAGGAATACTCCCCTCTCCTCCGGCGTTTCGGGATTCTCCCATGGGCACTGGTACTGGTCCATGTGGCCACGGTCTTTTTGTTTACTTCTTGTGTTTTTGTTACTCAAACCTGCTGGTTCCTTGCTGATCGATCGTTCTGTAACGATGGTGGTGATGTAGAGAAACCAGGCGCATGCAGATTGTATTCAAGTAGTCTTTTAATGAATAAACAAACACAGAATATAAACTGAAAGGCGCTTCTCCTCACCATACCATGACAAAAATAAAAATAAAGTGATTACCATCCATAACATTGCAGATTTATTTCATATGGTAATAACCCCAACTGGTATCCATATGTGTGAACACTGGGAATATCTTCTAACATGGAGCCAGATCGACAGCAGGGCTTGCATCAAACGTAAAGACTGACTTACTGTGAAGGATTACAAAAGCATTCCACCCTTTTTGACTTACAGGTTGCAGTGGGCGTAACATCACTAGCCAACATGCAACTGCCAAGTACCTTGACATTCTGGTCAAAACATATACATGTCTGCAGCCATATCCAAATATGTCATAGAGGTGGTGGGACCAAGTTCCTAATTGATATTGGGTGAGATAATGTTATGTTTCAAACATTCTGAGACGTTTCAGGAATTATTTTGGGCCGGTCTTGGATTCCTGAACCTACAGTACCCCTGCCCACATTTTGTTTTAAAAACACCTCAGATCTTCTTGTCGTTCTTTTTGACGAGATGACTGCAACGGACACTAAATCCAAACAATGAGGTACTTCAGCAGTCTATTTCAAAACAGATATGAAAACTTTTGCAGATAACCTAGTGGTAAACTACAGGGCAGGTAACCAATAGGTATCTGTTTTCAAAGGCATTAACTGACAAGATGAAAAATGTAAGTCAACTGAAATTTCTTCTCTAAGTCACTCTGAATAATAGCTGCTGAAACTAAACCAATGTTTAGTACAATTTTACTTTCTTCAATTAAAGAACTCTGAGGGTTCTTTAAAATAAACCATACGGTTTAGTTCTTTCAGATAACTTAAGCCACAGCTGGCTAAAGGTCAATGGACATAATGTGGGAATATGAGTATTGGTTTTATAATGGAAAAATCATCTGTAAGTATCATAAAATCAAATATATTGTTGATTTTACATGTTTTTTTGTTTTTGTAAACCATGCTTACATGCCCCTCTATTCAGCTGGCAGTCACTGAGGGAAACTGAACCATATATTACACCTTCCCTTGGCCCATTGACTATTTACCGGATAAGGAACTGTCTAAAAGTACATTTCAAACATTAGACATGCAGGTCTAATGTTTATGCTCTCAAAGAAAATTCCTCATTCCTGTGTACTAAAGAAATTGTCCATTTTGAGTATAAAGGAGGCAGAAATGAATTCAATCATGAAGCATGAAGTAAAATAAAGATCCAAACATTTCACACATTATATTTCATAAACCCACACAATGCAAAATACACATTTGACTCTACTGAGGATTGTACTCATACAAATACATACAATATCTAATCTATATTACACATTTTAATGTGCACAGATGCTCCTCCATTTTCAACATCATGTCATTTTAGCCCACCTGTATATTTACTAAAGCCTGTGCCAAAAGATTTATAGTAAAAGGATACCCATTATAAAGAGGGTCACTGGATTAAGCTTTTTCCTTTGTTGCCTGGATCAGTACATGTTCAACTGGGATGGTTGTTGATATCAAGCCGGTGGAGCCTCTTCTGGGTCCTGCCCAGCAATAACAATAATTGGTTGGGGAGTGAGAGTTTAGTCCAGCGCCTCTTTGTTACCTGAACTGTCTCTGATAACCTCCGACATTTGAACTCAAGCCATGGGATGCAGGAGTTTCAAAAGTAATTTTTCCAACAGTCTATTTCCGAATACACACACACACACACACACACACACGCGCACACACACACACACACACGCACACACGCACACACGCACACACACACACGCACACGCACACACACACACGCACACGCACACACACACACACACACACACACACACACACACACAACGAAGAGCTAGAAGGTTGTTAAGTACTGATGGTCAACACGCCTGTTTTGGGACAAACACAGGAAAAGCTGTCTCCATACTGTTCAGTCTGTATAACTCGTTAAGGTGGTCCACGGACTGCGGAACCCAATCCCTGACACTCATCAGCAGTGCAGTTTGGTGCCACCTTAAGAATGCTTGCTTTCAGGGTCAAACACACTGAAGTAACATGTCTCCCTGGTCAGACAGTATCTGTAACTGTCTGTACAATAGTTATCTACGGGATGTGTCGTCACTCAATAGTCAGGCTGCATTATGGGAAGAGGTGGCTCGTTGTCCAGGCTGATCTTACATTCCACATCCTCCTCAACTGGGACATAGAGATTTCCTATGAAGGTCTGGAACAGATAGAATTAGGAGTGTGTTAGTTGGCGTTGATCTGTTGTGAGATGTTTTCAATAAAATTCTAAATCCCTTATATTTATTTCTTCTTGACCTGAGAAATGATGGCCAAGGAGATGTCAGTTTGTGTCATGCATTTTTTAAAACAATTCTCCACTTTTAAATATATTTTTGTGTTTCCTCTTTTATTTTGTGATCCAATTCTGTAAACATTTAATGACACATATGTGTATATTCAATCAACACCACACAGATTCATTTTACACTGATAATTAGAAACAACTTTAGAAGATGCTGCTGTTCTCACTTTCTGTTCCTTACTGCTGTTCAGAATGTCCTTGAATATCAATGACGGCTGTGGAATCTTGGGAAAAAGCTTTTCTCTGTGCCTGAAAAAGATCCAGAAAAATATGTCAAAAAGTCCAGATTAAACCTTCTACAATATTTGTTTTGTTTCCACTCAGAATGCAGACCCATGTACAGTATATAGTGGAGGTTGACTTACTTAATGAAACAACAAAAAAACATTATGACGAATAAGAAGACTGAGGATGGAACGACGATTGCAATCACAGTATTTGACCACTGATCCACACCTGAAAACAAGAAGAAAAAATCAAATCGATGCCCTCGTTTATGACTGGTAATAGAACAAACATTTCTGGTTCCAAATAACACTCAGACTTCACTGAATACAAACAATACAAACCAGTTTACAGGCAGTGGACTATATTATACATGTTGTATTCTGGACCCCATGACTCGGCCCCAGGGTTTTATGTTGCTATATTATTGTGCTGGGGGAGTAGAGTCAGTTATCAATTTCTACTGTCAATCCTTGTTAATCTAAGGAATGTGCTCGCTGCATTTTCCATGTTTACTTGTCCGTATAAAACGTAGGACGACATGAAAGCTTGGACCACACCTCAGGAATACCAGGCTAGAAACACTTGTTACGTCTCTGACCAAAGTCCTCCTGGTGGTGTTCCAGAACAAGACAATACCTGACAATTTGACCCAAGATTGTCCCTGTCCTTGCTTTGGACTATGTTTCATAGACTCTGGACACAGTCCACCTACATTTATTAAATTATTACAATTTGTACTCTTAAAATGTTCATCCGGCACACCCCTCAGAGCCTGGTTCCTCTCTAGGTTTCTTCCTACCATCCCAATTCCCAAAAAGTTGGGATACTGCGAAAATGTAAATAAAAACAGAATGCAATGATGTGCAAAACATTTCAACCCTATATTCCATAGAAATAGTAAAAAGACAATGTGCTGAAACTAACAAGTTTTTGTTTCTTGAAAAATATATGCCCACTTTGAATTTGATGCCAGAAACACATTTCAATAAAAGTTGTGACAGAGTCAACAAAAGACAGGATAAATTGCGTTACGCTAAAAAACTAAACCTGCTGGAAGATCACACAACTAATTAGGTCAATTGGCAACAGGTCAGTAACATGATTGGGTATTAAAAGATCCTTCCAGACAGGATGGGCCTGTCAGAAGTGAGGAAGAAAAACGCATGGGCAAATAGTGCAACAATTTAAGAACAACATTTTTCAATATAAAATTAGAAAGAGTTTGGGAATCTCATCATCTACAGTACATAATATCATAAAAACATTCTGATAATCCGGAGAAATCTCCATATGCAAGGGACAAGGCTGAAAACCAATATCGGATGGCTGTGATCTCCGGGCCCTCATGTGGCATTGCAGTAAAACAGACAATTCTGTAGCAGAAATCACTGCATGGGCTCAGGAACTCTTCAAAAAACCACTGTCTGTGAACACAGTATGCCGCTGCATCCACAAATGCAAGTTGAAACTATACCATGCAAGGAAGAAACCAGGTATAAAATAGATTCAAAACCATCGCCACCTTTTGAGTTCAAGGTAATATAAGATGGACTGATGCAAAGTGTCTCCCTTAGAGATAGGGTGAAAAGCTCAGTCATCCGTGAGGAACTCAGAGTAGAGCCGCTGCTCCTTTGCATCGAAAGGAGCCAGTTGAGGTGGTTCGGGCATCTGGTAAGGATGCCCCCAGGACGCCTCCCTAGGGAGGTGTTCCAGGCACGACCAACTGGGAGGAGACCTCGGGGTAGGCCCAGGACTAGATGGAGAGATCAAATTTCGACACTGGCCTGGGAATGCCTCGGGATCCACCAGTCAGAGCTGCCAAATATAGACCGGGAAAGGAATGTTTGGGGTCCCCTGCTGGAGCTGCTGCCCCCGCAACCCGATAACAGGTAAGCTGAAGAAGAAATGATGCAAAGTGGAAACTGTCATGTGGTTTGCCAAATACCAAATATTTTTAAATTGTCAAGGAAAGGGACCATCTGGTTTTTTAACACTGCATAGTTCAAAAGTCAACATCCATGATGGTATGGGGGTACATTATTGCACATGATATGGGTGACTTGCACATCTGTGAAGGAACCATTAATACTGACCAGTATATACAGGTTTTGGAGCAACATATGTTTCCATCCCAACAACACCTTTTACAAGCCTTGCTTATTTTAGCAAGACAACACCAAACCACATTGTGCATGTATTACAACAGCATGGCTCTGTAGTGAAAAGTATAAAGTTGCTTAAATGGCCTGCCTGCAGTCCAGACCTTTTACCCATTGCAAACATTTGGTGAATTATGAAACGAAAAATAGAACAAAAGAGACCCCAAACTGTTGAGCAGCTGAAATGCTATATAAATTAAGAGGGGGAAAACATTTCACTTCCAAAACTCCAGTAGTTGGTCTCCTCAACTCCCAAACGCTTACAGAGTTTTGTTAAAAGAAGCTGATGCAACCATGTGATAAACATGCCCGTCCCAATTATTTTGAAACGTGTTGCTGGCATCAAATTCAAAATGTACTTGTCCAAAAGCAATTACATTTCTCAGTTTCAACATTTGATGTTGTCTTTGTACAATTTTCAATAAAATATCAGAAAAAGTATTTGCACATCATTGCATTATTTTTATATTTGCATTTTACACAGCATCCTAAAACTTTTAGGGTGTTTTTCCTAGCCACAGTGCTTCAACACTGTTGTTTCCTGCTCCTTGGGGTTTAAGGCCGGGTGTTGTGTAAAAGCACTGTGTGACAACTGCTGATGTAAAAAGGGCTTTATAAATTCATTTGACTGATCATTTGCTAAGTTTCAATAATTTCAATGAAAATAAAACTACATTCCTGTCATACATTCCTGCTATATGTGAGTGTGTAGAGAAAGAAATAAAGAGAGAAAAAGACATATAGAGGAGAATGTACCATAGAGTGCCACTTCACTCCAATCACTCCCTCCCTTTCCACAGGTGTCAGAATAATCTGCTTTAACCTGGACACTGTATTGGCATCTTGGGTCAAATGATATTTTCGCCTTCGGTTGTTTCAATTTTATCAACTTGCTCTGAAAAAAACATACACAAGCAATAAGGGAAACGCAAATAGTTAAAGATATAAACAACAGTTTAAAAACGCCCTTGATCATAAAGCAGAGTCGGCAGTAGGTTTGCAAATGTGACCATGTTCCAATGACTGCAGTTGTATTTGTATTGGTTTAACTCATAAATAGCCTGTCTCATGGATACAACAGCAAAACACCCTGCATTGTAGCTATGTAGTGTCTTCTTTATCTGATCATTTGTTTAGTGAGACTAAAAGTAGGTGCAACCAATGTACAACCTGAGTTGAAAATATACACACCACTGAGATGCAAGACAACATACACTACAATTTAAAGGTTTGGAGTCACTTAGAAATGTCCTTGTTTCTGAAAGAAAAGCATTTTTTGTCAATTAAAATTACATCAAATTGATCAGAAACACAGTGTCGGCACTGTTAATGTTGGAAATGAGCATCGTAGCTGGTGATGGCCGATTTTTAAAGGAATATCTACACACGTTCAGAGGCCCATTATCAGCCACCATTAGTCCTGTGTTCCAATGGCATGTTGTGTTTGCTAATCCATGTTTATAATTTTAAAGGGCTAATAGAAAGCCCTTTTACAATTATGTTAGTACAGCTGAAAAGAAACAATTAATCTAGCCTTCTTTAGAATACTTCAGTGTCCTCAGCATCAGCGTTTGTGGGTTCAATTACAGGCTCGAAATGCCCAGAAACAAATAACTTTATTCTGATCTCATCAATCTATCTTCTTGTTCTGAGAAATGAAGGCTAATCCATGTGAGAAACTGCCTAATCCATGTGAGGACATCTCGAAGATCTCAGAAACAAGGACATTTCGAAGTGACCCTAAACTTTTGAACACTAGGGAACATGTTCTTGACAACTTGTCATTGTAAATGCAAAGGCTATAATTATGCATACATACAAATTAGGCACATAACCAGACCTTACCGTATTTTCTTGACACATGCTATAGTTTACGGTGTAATCCCAGCAGTGGGTAGCCCCAATTTCTGGATAGTCCCAGCTCAGAATGAGATCCGTCCCTTCCTCTTTGATTTTAACCACAGGGGCTGCAGTCTTGACTGAAGAGAATCAAACAGGAATATTTGATAAATTATCATAGTTATGTAAACAGTATTGCCTACTATGGACAACAGTGGTATCATGTTAATATTCATTTGTCCTTCTGCTAATCTGTCATTTGAAGAATAACATATTTAGCTATTTACAGCACAGAGACATACTGTAGGATTGTTGTAATGCTTCTTGACAACAATTGAATCAGCTCTTCCAATTAAAGTCTGTGGTAAAATTTTCAGATATTCATTTAACTGATATTTGTTTGCAACTTTTGATCACAAAATCTATCATGTAGTGTAGGCCAGACCTTTTTAAAATAAATTGCACTTTGTTTCTATGACAACTAATAAATAACCTATTGTCCGTTCCAGATTTAAATGTAAAATCTCAAAATTAACATTTAACGTTTCGTAGCAAATCTAAGGTAGTTAGTCTTTTGAGAATAATTTGAACCTTCTTGAATATTCCTACGACAATTCATAATATATTTTAATATAGATTACAATAGAAAATTACCCTGCAAGCAGACTGAAACATTGTTAGTATCATAAGATATACGGAAGGACCAAAAGACCAAAATCTGCTTAACTTTTCTGAAAACCTAACCCTGGGTTTGTTTTTAATTGTTCAGCACAATTACACGTACTTGACGGGAATAAATTGCACATTATATGTCATGATTGCAAATGGGAAGACGAGGTATATAATACTTTACTTCCAAATACTGTTTTAATAATGTTACAATGTGCTTCCTATAATAACTTGTTTTGGACTGTTAAAAAAAACTGTAATTCAAATAATACCAAAAATGCCCATGGCCTAATTTTCACAATAACAGCTGATTTGCATTGAAAGTGAGATGTTCCTTTAATAGATAACATTGAAAAAATAATAATAATCTTTTACTCGAAATGAAGCAAAACCAATGTTATTTTAATATTCACAGTGGTGAAGCAGGACACAAAATTCATGAGCCCGGCCTTAACTCCTCCTATGACTGCTTTGAAGTACTTGCTCTGAATCATGCCATTATTGTACCTAAATTATGCCATTATTGTACCTAAATTATTCAATTTTTATCAATTTGCACAAACCACCTGGGCGGTGTACTGACTTTTTGACATTATTGGCTGAATATTTATCACACCTTGTAATCAAATTTGATAAAAATGTAATCACATGTGTACTGCACATGAACATTAAAATACCCTAAATGTTGACCCGATGTTGTCCCGGAAGACTCCAGAGGCAGTTGCAAGGTACCGACGGACCCAAAGGGCTGCAGCCTCTGCCATGAAAGAGGCCAAGCAATGGGTGTCGGAGAAGTTCAGGGAAGCAATGGAGAAGGACTTTCGGTCAGCACCAAGGTGCTTCTGGAAAACCGTCCACCACCTCAGTAGGGCAAAACGGAGACCATCCAAGCTGTGTACAGTAATGTGACACGGTTGACCTCAACTGAGGAGCTAATTGGATGACCTAAGGAACACTTTGAGGAACTCATTTATCCCACTAACACACCCTATATAGTAGAGGCAGAACTGGAGGCTGATGGGGAAGCATCGTCAATCTCCATGGCAGAAGTCACTGAGGTAGTCAAAACTCTACAGTGGTAAAGCTCTGGGGATTGATGAGATCCGTCCAAAAATGCTGAAAGTTTTGGATGTGCAGGGGATGTCTTCAACATTGCGTGGGAGTCAGGGATGGTGCCTAAGGAGATGGACCAGGTTAGTGGATCCCCTATTCGAAATGGGGGACCAGAGGGTATCAGCCTCCCTGGGAAAGTCTACAACAAAGTCCTGCCAGGGCTGCACTTTGTCACCAATCCTGTTTGTAATTTTTATGGACATGATATAAAGGTGTAGTCAGGGTGGGGAGAGACTGCATTTCTGAAGGCTGGGGATCTCATCAGTGCTTTATGCAGATTATGTGGTCCCGATGGCACCATCGGTCTGTGACCTCCAGTACTCATTGGACCGGTATGCAGCCGAGTGCGAAGCGGTCAGGGATGAGGTGCTACCCCAAGTGAAGGATTTCAAGTATTTCTGGGTCTTGTTCGCAAGTAAGGGGACAACAGAGCAGGAGATTGGCCAGAGAATTGGAGCAGCAGGGGCGGTATTGCATTGGCTTTACCGCACTGTTGTGACAAAAAGAGAGCTGAGCCAGAAGGCAAAGCTCTTGATCTATCAGTCAATTGTGGTTCCAACCTTCACCTATGGTCATGAAAGCTGGGTCATGACCGAAAGAACTAGATTGTGGGTACAAGCGGCCCAAATGGGCTTTCTCAGATGGTTGGCTGACATCTCCCTTAGAAATAGGGTGAGAAACTCAATCTTCTGTGGGGAACTCAGAGTAGAGCCACTGCTCCTTTGCATCGAAAGGAGCCAGTTGAGGTGGTTTGGGCATCTGGTAAGGATGCCCCCAGGATGTCTCTTTAGGCAGGTGTTCCAGGCACATCCTGCTGGGAAGAGACCTCGGGGTAGACCCAGGACTTGGTGGAGAGATTATATCTCAACACTGACCTGGGAACACCTCAGGATCCCCCAGTCAGAGCTGCCCAATTTTGCTCGGGAAAGGGAAGTTTGGGGTCCCCTGCTGGAGCTGCTGCCCCCACGACCCGATACCAAATAAGTCGATGAAAATGATGCTTTTGAAGTAGTGCATCTAGAAAAACACACGAAAAATGTGAACAGCAGGTCATAGGCTATGCCTGCTATACTATAAATGTTAAACCGCTCTCCACTCTAACTCAATGCAGTGTTCTCCACTCCAGCTCCTTTGCACTTATACATACTCTGGCTCACGAGAGGTTGATCCATTTATTGTCATCAAAAGCACTGATTGTCATGCATTAGAGCACGATTTAATGTGGCCCTAGCAAGTCAATTAGCAACCTTTTCTGATTATTCAGGAATCATTTTACCTTAAGGGATCATTTTCCCCTGACAGAAAGCCTAGGTCCAATAGCGCCTTCGACACTACTGATCACAATATGATTATAGGCTAGAGACCTATTTTGTCTACAAAGAATGGACTCCTAGTTGGCTAAAGTCATGTAAAAATAAGAAACAAATTGGAATTTGGTACACTAATTAAAGTGACTGGAATTAAGGAGAGGTGTTCCATTCTTACCATTATATCTAAGATTAACCTTGAAGGTATTTCGTACAGATGAATCGTTGACAGTCCCATTGACCTGAAGGAAGACATCACGTCCAACAAAGTCTCCTCTGATGTGACATCCTGTCTTCTTACCATCTCTGTGCATGTACTCACTGCATCTTGATATGTTACTCACAGTTGTCTTTGTTTTGGGGTAGCTGAAACATCAGAAATGACTGGGATAAGATTGCATTGCTGCTAAAGGGTCTACAATTAGTTCTAGACACCTGGAACTCTTTAGGTGAAGAAGCAGGAAGTAGAACAGTCCTCACCTGTAATAGAGTTGAAGGTTTTCTGGGGCCTGATCAGCTGGAATCCACATGCAGCTCATGGCCACAGAAGAGTTTACAAAACAGTGGAAGTCCTTCACCAAATCTGAGGGAGGATTAAAGCAAGATTGATGACCATTATTAACACGTTACTGACAATGAAATGTAACAGAAATGTCCCGGCAAACTTCAATAACTATGTTCGCAGAAAAACTGCATAGAAGGGCTTTACCCATCCCATCTACGGTGACAGTGCTGTATAGAGGACATCATGTTGATCGCCCACCTGTTGGAGCAGCAATGGTGTAAACAACAGGTTGGCTTCTGGAACTTTGAGTTTTGTTGCACTCTGTTTGCACTGAGAAATGTACACCTCCCCTCAGGGAAAGACATCTCTCAAACTCTGTCTTTATCTTTCTCTCGGTTGCAATAATCTACAAAAAGAGGAACATTTGTTTAATTAGACATTCAACAAAGTATTAGTTTTAAAGATGCATAACAGTGATAGTCTACAAGTTGTCTTAGTTCATAAATCGCTTTAAGTAATTGGCTGACTTTTTGTGTATGCACTTAGGGAGACCAAGGTCCAGAAGGTCATTTGGTTACATATGACAGTGATAAACACTGCAGATTACATTTACAGAAATCCGATTCGGAACAAATGTGTTTTTGTGAAGGCATTAACTTCAAAATAGTTCCATTCACCAAATATCAAGTTTATAAGCGGCCTGTCAGAGATGTTTAATACATGTTGAAACTGAATGAATAAAACTAGCTTATGGTTGCAAGGGTCCTGGTTAATTGCAACAGCGCAAAATAAAATGTTACAACTAGTTGAGTTAAACTGAATGTTTTTGTTACGCGTTTCCAAGTCCAAGGAGGTCTTTGTACAGTGCTGGGAATGCAAACAATAGGTCCAGCAAGCTTGTACACGAAGACAACCATACATACAACTGTCACAGTGTTGACACGGATTCAATTAACAAGGCCAACATTTTGTGTCACACAAAGGCGAACATGCGCACACACCCAACGCAAATGTTCACGTATTTAGAAAAAATAGCATTGTAATTCGACAAGCAAACTGTGAAGCTCGAAGAGTTGCACGAATCTGTCTTGGGAAGTGCTAAACCAATTAACGTAATTATTATACAATTGCCAATCAACCACAATTACCGGAAAATAAAATGCAGAGAAAATGCTGCAGGTCCTCTAAGCCCTGAACCAGAAGACGCTGCAAACGACCTAGCTCGACCCTGCTCACAAAGAGCAGGAGTTAAGTGCAAAAAGAGACAGCCTTACAAATGATTCAAGCGATTTATGAAGTTGGACTAATTGTAGATACTCGTCGTTATTCCCATTTTACAATTGAATTTATAAAGGAATGACCTAGTCATTCGCCAATCTCTCTCAATCGTAGCTACTGCCGCAAAATACTGTAACGTATGCTTTTTGTTTGAAAAGCAATTGAATCGTTATTCAAATAAAAAAAAAAAACTATTTCAATAGGCTTGTTGATGAGAATAAGATAATGTCAAGGGTCCTAGTGAAAATGCGACCTGCTCACCTGTCCGTTGCGTGTAACATTAAACATGTATTTCACTTCGCACGAGGCATCCAAATCCCTTGGTGCATTCCACGACAGCTTAACACAAAATTCATTATACCAGGTCAGTGACAGGTCGAGCGGCTGAGGAAGGACTGAAGAAATGACAAAAGAGCACTGTAAAATATATGTAAAGTATGGCAGCGAGAAAACCAAACGCTTTATTTTAGTTATGCGTGTTCCAAATCCTGATGGCTTGTTACACAACAATATGATTCACCGGGGCAAAGTATCAGGCCAAACGTAAAAAGTAAAACTATTGGTATACTTTTTAATTAGGCCTATTCAAAATCCAATCAAATAATTATATGGCATGTTCAATTTAGCATGCGAATATATTCAAATAATTTACATGAGATTAATAGGCTGCTTCAATTATAGCAGAAAATAACTATATTAAATTGACAGTATGACGTTGGTTTTGGGAAATCGAAAGGAAATCCTAGATTCCCGAAAACGGTTTGAATTCTGAAAGTGTACAAGCTGGTGTCACATTATTATTAATAGAAAGCAAAATAAACGCGATAGCTTAAGTACAACCTTTCTCAGCTGTAACCTCGCGAATCCAAAGTAGAACCAGGAGATGTCCCAAATGTTTCAAAATCATGTCTCGCAAAACTCACGGAATTCCAAACGTAAGGTCCCCAGAATGGTTGAGCAGTTGTCTCAAACTGAGTGACTACAAGTGTCTAGCTTTCAGAAAAACAAAAGTAAACAAGGGATTTTAACCAGCGATCGAGTTGGGAGCTATTCAATTTCTCGTGACAGCGAATGCGTACTGTACTGACTAGTTGGGCGGGGATTGCAGAATTCAATGAAAAACCGGACACTATGTTAAATCTGTTTTAGTCATTGATTTCCTTGAGTGAAACTGCTGCCCAAACGTTTAACACAACCTCTTATATCTTTGTAAAAAATATCACTATTGTTGCAAACTTGGTAATAACACGTGAAATAACACGTGACATTATTTACTAATCCAAAAAGTGTTAAACAGATCGAAATACATTTCATATTGTAGACTTTGCTCCATGTAGGCATTCTCTGAATGACGTAGAAACCAGGAAATATTTTCCAACAGTCCTGGTCACAGTATGTTTAACACTTTTTGCTTACATGATTCCATATGTGTTATTTAACACTTTTGATATGTTTACTGTTATCCTTTTATGTGGAAAGTAGTAGAATTGAAAGAATACTGGTACTGTAGTACATTTACAACTAATACTAGAGCGCGAAGAGCCCCGAGTGGCGCAGAGGCAATTGCAGGGTCTGTAGTAGATCAGGCATGTCCTCTCCCTGATTTCACACCGTAAATAAGGTAAAAAATGAAATACAAATTAAATTAATAGATACATCTTGAATGATTTACTTTTTGCAAAAAAAGTTTTATTCAAAAAAAATGTTTTTACAAAGATATATTGAACAAGCATCTGTACTTAATATAGTGTAATAAAAATGCTCATTCAAATCAGACAATCAGAGAAATAATATGTTTCTATCAGACCAGATGCAACCATGCACTAGTCCCAAAACAGTACAAATATAAATACATACATTACATACACTGATAACTTTCTCCTTATACAGCTTAACAATATATTATATACATCTGCATATTATTATTATTATCTTCTATCCAGTAATTTCAGTGTAGCACTTGTGAAATACTGTACAATCAGCTTTGTTTGGAGTTTTAGTATGACTAGAAACACGGCAAGATATTTTTCTAATCAGAAATGTAGCAATTCACTACTAGAACCCAAGATCCAGCCAGCTGATACAGTCATCAATCATTAAATTTGGCCTGGTCCCACACTGGTTTGTCTTTTGCCAGCTCTAGTCAAGTGCTTGTTACACCTCATGTTTGGTGTAACCATGACCATACAAATGTAGTCACAACATGACCATATAAATTGGACCAAGCCCAGGCACCAATCCCTTCTTGTAAAAGAGCAGAGCCTGAACATGAATTGTTTAACTATTTTAGCAACCTAGCAATGTTGCTGCATTACTGACAAAATGACATCTTCAAGTGCCTTTCAAGCAAAGAAAAACACATGTAATGAAGTATTACACGTTTTTCCCATCCATACATTTTCCTTATCTAATGTAGATACCAGCTGGGTTATACTCTTCTTAATCGTCAGCAGTATTTACCACTTTGCAGAACATTGCAGAATAGGAACTAGCACTTAAGTGTTAAAATGCATTTATTCTCCCCTAAAAGCAAAACAGACATTTGATGCAGTATGCAAGGCAAAAACAACAGATCTGCTCTGACCACAGACAAACAGCTAACATAACCTCGCTTGTATTCGGTAAAGACAATATTACATGTGGTAATGTAATGATGACAATGTGTTTTTGAATTGGATTTATTCAGGTATAGTGCCTTGGTGTCACCATGCACTGAACAGATTTCATTCCTACTGAAAACAGCAGAGTGATTGACAGAGTATGTGGCTTATTCCTCGGCAGGTAGGCTAGGTAGACTACAGTGGTGAAATGTCGTTGAGGATGATATTTTTGCATAGAGCTTTGAGTTGAAGTCAAACTTGAATAACATCCTCCTCTCCATAAAAAAAATCATGAATGATGTTTGTAATTACAACAAGAGGAAAATCGGTAACCCAAAAGGTGACAAAGCAGCAAAGTCGGACAGTTATCTGCTTGGTAATCTAGTAATACATGGTACATTCTCCAAGACAATAGTCTTCAGTCATACTCTCTAGCAAACTGGCATACTGAACAGTGAACATCCCAAAGTACACAGATGATAAGATGTTTTCAGATGGTGAGATGGAATGAGAAAGAAACAGTGTGTCTAGACTTATTCTGTAGACGTTCCACTGATGGCACGGAACACGTGTAAGGAGTTCTGGAGCAGGGAACGCATCATATCCTCCTGGAAGATCTGCAATGTTGGAGAGAGGAACACATTTTAACCATCAGTTATCAATACTATCAGTTGTCATTACCGACAGTTATCATTACCATCAGTTATCAATACTGTAAGTAAGCATTACTGTCAGTTATCATTACCATCAGTTATCAATACCGTACGTTATCATTACTGTTAGTTATCAATACCATCAGTTACAAATACCATCAGTTATCCTTATCGTCAGTTATCATTACCATCAGTTATCAATACCGTCAGTTATCAATACCATCAGTCATCAGCTGTCAGTTATCAATACAAACAGTTATCAATTACATCACTCATCAACTGTCAGTTATCAATACCATCAGTGGTCCACCAGACAATTATGTGATAGCAACACATGCGTTAAAATAATCACACGTACATACACACACAATACAAACACACACAAACTATACACACCTAACAATCATATACATGTTGTGAATAAATGCCATTATTTCTGTTTCTTCAAATAAAATGCAAATAATGAACCATGCAAATGAAGCACAATGCATTATACCAATGTAAACAAACCTGGTGGAAATACTTGTGTTTGTTCTGGCCTGCTTGGTATGCCAACAGTGTTTGATTTGAAGTCTGATGCCAACACACCCAGGCAGGTACAGTGCTGCCACTTGTACTTATTATCCAACTGACAGCTTGACACACTGACTGACTAATGGGTTAGGTGGGCAGTCTTACAGTATATTACAGAGTTTCAGTAATGGAGGAACGTTCCTCTTCTGTATTCGTTGCTAAGTGATACCTCACACTTCAGGGTTGGGATGTTCATATTCTTTTAAAGTGTACAAACTTGAATAAACACAATCCCAAATGCTAATCTAGGAAAAGGATAATGTAAATGTGTGTTTGTTTTTAACAGCATGACATTTCATATGGAATTATCTGAATAATTATTGTTATTTAACACAAATCAAATAACAATGGTGCCAATTGAAAATCAAACGTTCTTTCTTCATGTCTTTTGAAGTAAATGTTTATGACAGGTGTGTTTCATGAACCATCTATGAATTAAGAAGCAACATTACTTAACAGAAGGTTTCAAATTACCTGGCTTCCTTAAAGCTAAGGAGGAGCAAAGACCAGCATAAGCAGAAGAAAAAGAAACAACAGTGTTATACAGGAAGAGTGTTACAAAGCAAATTAGCAGTAACAACACAGGAGCACTGAGTTTGCTGCCAAAATACAATCAGGAGAAAGAGAAAGCATTAAAAGTAAACAATGGACGTAGTCCGTGACAGATTACCTTGGTCAAAGAGCAACATCGTGTACAGATATTTAGAGAGTGGCAGTCTCTGATAAATACATTCATTTAACCATTGATCCTTACAGAATATAATTTACAAATCACTTCTGAGCTTAGTACAACTGTACTGCTCCATCGGGACTCAAACATAAGGTATGATGTAGTGCTTCAAAACATGGTTACAACAATCTAGTGGATGTGAGTCCTTTGAGAAGGATAAAACAGCATTAATCTGGCCTGTTCTTCAGATGTATATCAAGACGGGTAGCGGGGCAACTTTTTTGCCCTTGTTTGAAACATGCACTTCAGCTTTAAATTAAAACCGAGAAGTTGCAGCATATAAAACAAGAGGACTGCGAAAGACCGAATGAAGACGCAAGCTGATGTTGACGGCCACTGGGTGGGCGATCAATCAGTCTTGGTGTGAAGGAGAGACTGTGCATGTGGGAGTTTGTGAGTCTAACTGCATCAACAGGCATGTTCCTTCTTGCCGTAGCAGTAGCAGGACATGAAGAGGGCCGCTGAGGAATTTCAATGCAGAAGTCATCTTTCTGAGAACTGGTTTGTTGCAACACAGATGAACCCTTCCAGCATTTCTGCCACAGGGAGGTGGTTTCTCTACGCACAGAAGGCCACTTCTCTGCCTACTATTGAGCTTAAAATACACCATAGGGTTTGTCTGACTACCTCGACGTAAAACATGCTGCTTACTCATTTCAACCCCACACGTAGCAGGATATACCCCACTGACTTGGGCTGGAGAACCAGGAAAACATGCAGTGTTCTAATTCTGGAATGCTGTGCTGATGAATGTGGTGTGTATCTGGCAGGAAACTAGGCCAAGCCTCTGCGTGGTCACCACGGCGCCTGTTCACACATAGACCCATCTGAAAGCTTGACCAAAGTCCATACCCTAACAATGACTGCGTGGATTGACAAAGATCGAGTGTTTACGCGGAAGAATAATGGATTTTGCTGATGCGCCCTCTGTGTGAAATAGATAATACACATTTTGAGGAAGAAAAGAAGTCAGTTAATGTATTTGTCTGATGGTGTTACTAAATTGTGTGTGCGTGAGGGTATGTGTGTGTGTGTGTGTGTGTGTGTGTGGGTGTGAGAAAAGAAGAGATCTCATGACCAAACTGTATTAAAGCTGGAGGCTGATTCAGTGGATGAGTATTGATGCATGTCCGCATGAACAGCACGGCGGCTGTGGTAAAGGGGAAAAGCCCGACTCCCCCGTGTCACCTGTTCGTGGATGATGTCCGACAGCTCCTTAACCATCTCTTTGAAGTTGCCCTTCAGGCCCTCGTGGTACTCAAACTGGTCCTCCTTGATCAGGCGCTCGTTGATGTCCAGCGCCATGCTACAGGCCTCGACAAAACCCCTGCATGGACAGAACACACAAAGGCACGTGATTCACACCACACACGCATTCGAGGATGCAAACGGCACCCTGGTCCACTGTGTTACCAGGCCGCCCATGACCACCGACACCGGGCGGTAAATCGCATTCCGCTTTGCCTTTGACATTCTGGCCAGATAACAGAGGCGTGTCAGGCGAAATGTGAGTGACCGATACATAAGCAAAGCATTGAAAAAGGCCCACCCTGGTCCGTGCCATAAGCAGCACTATATTCTTTACTGAAAAGTTGAGTCCCAACCGCCTGAAGACTGCTATGACACAGATGCGTGGTGGCTTCCGGACAGTCTAAAAAGGAGTCCGCTGGTGGGGAAAAGTACAGGGGTCTGGAGTTACAGCTCACTTGGGATGACTTCTCATCCAGTACGATTCACCCGTATGGAAAACATAAACATTTGTTTTCAACTTACTGCTAAACATGTATAGATATCCAACAATACAACTAAGGACAGTGGTAAGTATTCTTACATATTATTCACCATGGTAATGGCTGAAGTGACTACCGCTAGTTATAATTCCACTGGCCGGGGTAATAATACAAAGAAGAGTGTTTACATGACTACATGGGAAAGATTGCCTTATTTACTTTTCACAGGAAACCCATTTAATAGCATCCGACAACGTGGCTTGGGAAAAACACTTGTCGGTATTATACATTTTGTTATGGGTAAACAAAATGTAAAAAGATTCTGATTGTACTTACAAAAACACAACATAAGGTCCAATTCCTTAAACTACATTCCAAAGGAATATGGATTGCACTGAATATAATCAATAACCAATACATCCAGTTATGTGACCTATATGGACAAAGCAATGATGATCCTGACTTGTTTGAATCAGACGTCGCTAGTCCAAGCTGAACAACAGGGAAAGACAGACAGTTGCTAAATGCCCTCTAGGCACATTGAATCAGCACCTCTGTGACCCAGTCAAAACAAAAACTATACATTGTGAGCATCACAAAGATGGAATTTATCTCAATGTCGTCATTCGGAAACCAGTTGTATCCAAGGCCAATGCACAAATATGCAAAACTTGGTGTAATGAGCACAAAACCCCTGAGCAATGAAAAATGAGTCATCTTGCACACTTTCCTACATCTGGACGGGTTTACGTGTGGGGGAGCCAAAGGATTTCTTCAGCTGCTGCCAACTGGTAAACATGGTTCGGGATCGTAGATAGTATGGCCAGCCATCTTGTTGGTGTCACTGAATCAGCAGATTGCTCTACACAGTCGTATAATGTCGAAGAAAAACGTGTCCATTTTACAGGACCCAGTTGTGCAAACACTGTTCACTTATGATGTTCCAATATTCCAGGATGACAATGCCGCCGTCCACACTGCTAAACAAATTCAAGAGTGATTTTATAAACAACTGAATGACGTCAAATTCCTTCTATGGCCTCCCCAATCACCACATCTGAACAACATTGAACCTCCTTCATCCTTTAAAGAGCAAAAAGCATTTGAACTGTTCTGAAGGCAAAGGGTGGCGCTGCTCCTTATAAGGTCCATGATATTAATAATGTATACATAATAATGTATATTAATAATGTATACATAATAATGTATACTAATAATGTTCATTCATTGACATTTTTTCCAATATTTTGGTGTTTCTTGTATTTGTTCCATCCGCTGTGTACTGCAAAAGATAGATATTACATTAAATACCGTGAAAGATATGTGGACATGAGATGGTTTGGGATGAGAATGATCAGGTTAATTACATATGTTTCTATCCATTTGGGCTGGGGGAGGAACAGAATGTACAGGTTTAAGGCAAATCGTTGAAGGGAATGAGAATAAGCTCCTCCTTGTTGGCCTCCCCCCTCTTCAACGAAATCAGGCACCCACACCTGCACACGCCAAAAGATGCATGTCGACAGTAGGTGGCGTTGATCAAGAGCCATAACAGATTGTACAGATAGTGTAGATTGCAGTGTGAGGGTCACTGTTCCACGCTGATCCAGAAATAATGTATAATGCCTGATAACAACACTATCTAAAATGATGTGCAATAAAGGGTGCACAAACATAGTTTTTTTATTCATTTATGGGTACTACCTCTTTGTTGAAATAAGTAAGAGAGGGACATTCGTAACGTGGCTTAGAAGAGGAACCCCTTTATTCTCAAACACAGTGTACATGCAGGGTTCAGCAGTAATACACTGCTCTGGTCAATTATTTGGTCTGATAATACATATGCCAAGGCTTATCTGAATGCATTGAGGAGACAAAATGTTGCTGTTTCTCTGTGTTTTTGTGTTGCTCCGGAGATGTTGATACGGGGGTGATGTCAGTGTAGATCTGTCAACATGTCTGAGATGTTAGCGTCCAAGTGTGCTAGTTTTGTTAAGTAGTTGCGACATGTTGTTTTAGCAACAGCTCCCTGTCCATCAATGCTGTAATCGGATAGTCAAAATAACATCCAGAATTAAAAGAACCAGAAGAATTCATTATTATTTGTTTTTTAATATGACCACTTGTCTTTTGTAGAACTTGCAGCTGCTCCTCGAGTTTGGCTCACATAACAATAGTTGGAAAAGAGCTAACATAATTTTTATTAATATGTGCACAAGTGCTCTTGCTTAAACAGAGCCAAATAGCCAAATGTTTATTTTTTGGGATGTATCTGATAGCTTCACAACTTGAGTTTGAGTTTTGGGATGTACTGTAGCTGATATCTTCACAACTTTAGTTTGAGCTTTGGGATGTACTGTAGCTGATAGCTTCACAACTTGAGTTTGAGCTTTGGGATGTACTGTAGCTGATATCTTCACAACTTTAGTTTGAGCTTTGGGATGTACTGTAGCTGATATCTTCACAACTTTAGTTTGAGCTTTGGGATGTACTGTAGCTGATATCTTGGCAGGGTGATATGCTGTTCTTTGCAAAAACGATACATACCTAAATATCTCCTTGAGCTCGACTGCTTTCTTGCTGTTGGACTTGCCAGTTTTGGAGTCATCCAGAAAGGCTCTGGCATAAGCCATGGGACCAGCATTCACCTGAGGCACACGAGACAAGGGCATTAATAATACTCTTTACCGGTCGTGAACATCCTGGAAATTCCTCTCCCCCTTCAAGTAGTACTGCCTACAATGGCATCTACTGTGGCTTAACAAAGTGCAGCACCACTTCTATTGTTGAACTAGGTGCCATTTTGGTTTATTTACAATATGTGTGTATCCAAGCCTGCATGTAAGCAGTAGTAAGTATACCAACTCTTACACGTCACTGAAGAGATTAAGACAGGGCAGGGACACATCACATTGTGTAGGATTTCAGCCCAACCTCAGTTAGCCTGAAACCCCAGTTGGCTCAAACCCCTTTTGCTGACAGAACCATTTTTTGTTAAAATGTGCAAGACTGGGGTTGGAGTGAAAACCTAGAGGATTGGGGCTTTTCAGGGAAATGGTTTCTGAATGCTCACCCCAGGAGCATCGTTAGGCCTGGGCTTCGTTAGGCCTGGGCTTCTGGGACTACAACCCTAGGTCGTTTCGAAGAAGCCCCGGGTCTGTTGATCTGATTTCAAATATGTATTTGAAACAAGCCTGGTTCTGATTAGGTTTCGTGACCGCGTGCATAGCTGTGCTAAGATGTGTCCCTGTGTTGAGGTCTGACATTATGCAGCTGGGACATGTTTGACGTGCACAAAGGCAGCCGATGAGAGCTTCGTTGTGACGGCCAGAACTTTGTTAAGATTTTGCATACATTACCTCCCTCCCCAAACCTCTTGGAGGTCTGGTGATGTCCCTGGGCCTCCCCGGACCAGCGAGACAGAGTAACAAACCCAATGCACTAACTAGCACGCTGTGTCATGCTGTGGCACATGTGTTGTGTCTTGCACTTGGGCATGACAGCAATGTGACAGCATTTTTGTCAGCGGTCTCAAAGGGTACATGCAGATGGGCAACAAGTGAACAAAGGGATGCAAGAGGAACATTACAATGAACAATTAATGTTCCGCATAATGGCGTGGTGAACTTAAATCATTACAAGGAATGGTATGTGTCCAGTATTCCACAGTTAAGAGAAGTTCTTAGGTTCAACGGACCACAGAGTGCCTGGACACAGCACTTAGCTGTGGTATAGTATTTGTAATGTAACACAAATACAAGGAAGGCTCTGTCTACCTGTACAGAGACACAGTGATATAACTACAGTGATGTCTATCTACCTGTACAGAGACACAGCCTTGCAGTTTGAGCTGCAGCTGAATCATGTCCACCTCCTGAGAGGAGCAGAGTTTGGTCAGCTCTGCTGTGCGTGCTCGCATCTCATCGATGGCAACGTCCACGGGCTTCAGCTCTACCTGCTTCTCCCCAGTCACTTCCACGCGCTTCTTCACGTAGGGAAACGTGTTAGCAGCTACAAAAAGAAACAGCAAAGAGTCAGTTGGGGAAAACTATTTCTTCTACACTCCAACCCCTTCAGCTGGACGTTCCTGCATCTCCAGAAGACACTGCCAGGACTCACAGGAAACATGGTAAGGTCAGTTTATTATCAGTTCCCAACTAGTTTCTTTGCTATTCTCCTCTTAAGGTTACACACTGGAAATCTCTGAGAATGATCTTTCTTAAAGGGCCTTACTGAGACATACTAACACTTGTTGGTAGCAAACATTTTCAATTTACAGAACAACTGGCAAAGTCTCCTATCTAAATATTCAAACTGGTCGTGCCCTGTCATAGCTCCGAAATAACATTAAGTAAACATATCTAGACAAACAAAGCCATGACAAAGCTGCATATTGACCTACCAAGGCCTATATTAAATTGGGTCAGTTTCCTGTGGCTGCATAATCATCTTCATTACCTGTCAGCCAGATGAAACCAAACCTACCAATGCCTTGGCTCTCATGAAAAGGGTCGGCAACTGGTAGGCTGGAGGCCTTCTGCATCAATTTCTTTTTTACCGCTGTTAATGGTAACGTGGAACAGACGTTACTATCGTGATCATCGTTTCCGGCCTTTCTCCTAGTGCTTTAAACACTAACCCTTTTAAAAGGTATACGGACTTCGTCAAATTGTTTAGATGTTTGTGTAGCTCATTTAATGATAAATAAAACAAGCTGCATGTACAGCGTGTGGGTGGGGATGGTTCATTGAAAAGTTCGGAAAACATCTTGAACTGTTGTACCACACAAAAAGGGCTATTTATATTTAACATTTAGGGGAGTCTTTACAGTGGTTTAATTCATATGAAGAACAACAGTTGTGTCAATCTCCATTTGAAACACTTGAGAGGTGACATGGGAAGTAACAGGCTGTTTCCTCGTTATTAAGTTGGTGATAGTGACCCAAAACTACATTAGATGGCTAAAGTGAGATCTGTTTTTAAATGAGGCCAAACAATATCTGCTACCTCTACCTGACACAAACCGGTTTCTTAATAAAATGCTAATTATACTTCCCCAAAATAGGTGAATATCTGCCTGTTTCCATAGACAAGCATTGGCACAATAGTGGGTTGTACTGAAGAGCTCAATTACTTTAAATGTGTCTCTGTTATAGGGTGCCATCTATGACACAAGTCAGTTTGGGGACTTTCTGCCCGACTAGATCTACCCTGGTCAACTGGAAGTGTTAAATTTGTGGGTAGGAAAAACAACAGCCCATTCATGAAGTTACAGGGGCTGCCATGTGCTGAAGCATTTAGTGCGTAGAAATCTGCCAACATTTGTGGCATCACTCACCACAGAGTTCCAAAATCCCTCTAGGAACAAGATCAACACCACAACCGTTCATTGGGAGCTTCACAAAATGGGTTTCTATGGCCGAACTGCTGTGCACAAGCCTCACATCAACATGTGTAAAGCCAAGCGTCAGCTGGAGTGGTTTAAAGAACACTGCCACTGGACTCTGGAGCAGTGGAAACATATCCTCTGCAGTGATGAATCATGCTACACTATCTGGCAGTCTGATGGACGAATCTGGGCGTGGCAGATGCCACCTACTGGAATGCATAGTGCCTACTGTAAAGTTTGTTGGTGGAGGGATAATGATCTGAGGCTGGGTTTCAGGGTTTGGGCTAGGTTTTTTCTAATGTAACACTCTATTAAAACAAACATTGTAATAACTCCCTATGTTTTGGTATTCTTGTTTTGTTTTGCTTAAATGTTCAAAGGTACAGTTTTTATTGAGACAGATTTTTCAATAATTAATGTTCTGTCTATGGACTGTTTTCCATGTGTGCATGTGAAATGTGCATCATAACTTTATAGTACACCCTGTGCATCTAGTGTTTTTTTGCCAAGCGAGATTATCAAACAATTCCTCATTACACTGATATTCCTCTTTACTAACACTAGTCTGTGGTCTATCTGAGTCAGTGGTGAAGGGGTTACGACCACTTAGCTCTAGACACAATTCTGTCTTCTAAGTCTGCAGAGTTCCTTGGACTTGGTAAAAAACATCATTAATTATGAATTATATCTAAAACACAAAAAATTTGGAGAACAAGAATGGGTGTGAATACTTTCCGAATGCACTGTATATAATGAATAAAAAAAAGAAAGCCAGCTAACTGTCTAAAAGCAACGGATACTAATTTGACAGGGCAAGGAGCTGTGTGACATTTGTGAAAACATTCTCATTTTAAGTGTAAAAAGGAAATTGTATTTAGCTGTTATGTAAATGTTAAAATGTTTTGACAACAATACTGAATATATACATACAGTCCCGTCCAAAAGTATTGGAATGCTAAGGCAAATTCCTTGGTTTTTGTTGCTCACTGAAGACATTTGGGTTTAAGATCAAAAGATGAGTATGACACTAAAAGGTTTAGCAGTTCAGCCTTCCTTTCCTGGTATTCACATCTAGATGTGTTAAACAACTCAGGACATACCATCCTTTGTTTGAACCCAACCATTTTCCAAGTGAGAAAATGTATTGGAACATGTGACTGACAAATGTTTCTTGTTGCCCATGTGTTGCCTTTTAGGTTGATTGTTCAAATTGCCTTTTATGTTGATTGTTCAAACATTATGATTGTTCAAATTGCTCTGCATGACTAGTCTAAGTTTCCATCCTTGGTTTAAACCTATAAAGACTGCATTTCTTGTTAAAGAGGACAGACCAACATGTAGACCAGACAGCTGTCTATGAGAGAAAAGCAAGCCATTGTCAAGCTTAGAAAATAAGGAAAATTGACCAGACCCTTTGGACAAACATTGGGCTTTGCAAGCACAACAATTTGGAATGTCCTGAAAAAGAAATAAACTACTGGTGTTCTGAGCAACAGACGTCGAACAGGTTGGCCAAGGAAAACAACAGTAGTTAATGACAGAAATATCATGAGAAAACCCCCAAAACATCAGTAAGTGATGTTTCACAATCCACTGTTCGAAGAAGACTCAGAGAGCAGAAATATAGAGGCCACACCACAAGATACAAACCACTCATCAGCAGTAAGAGTCCGAAGGCCAGATTGAAATTTGCAAAGAAGTACAGAGATGAGCCACAAAAGTTCTGGAACAAAAGCTTATGGACTGATGAGACCAAGATTAATCTTGATAGAAAGGGATGGAAAGGCCAGTGTGGAGATAGAAAGGAACTGCTTATGATCCGAAGCATACAAGCTCACCTGTGAAGCATGATGGAGGTAATGTCATGTCTTTGGCGTGCATGGCTGCTTTTGGAACAGTTTCATTAATATTTATTGATGATGGTAGCAGCAGAATGAATTCAGAAGTGTACAGAAACATTTTGTCTGCCAATTTATAGAGAAATGCATTGAAACAAATCGGAGGGAGTTTATCATGCATCAGGACGATGACCCAAACCACACTGCCAACAAAAAAAGGTTTTAGACTGGCCAAGTTAATCACCTACCCAATAGAGCATGCATTTCACATCCTTAAGAGGAGACTGAAGTGAGAAACACACCAAAACAAACAAGAATTGAAAGAAGCTGTGGTAAAAGCCTGGAATAGCATCACAAATGAAGAATGCAACAGTTTGGTGATGTTGATGGTTTGCAGGTTTAAAGCAGTTATTGCAAGGGTTATGCCACCAAATATTAAATGTTATTTACTATAAGATTTTTTGTTCCATTACTTTTGCACACCTAAAAATGCTGTGGTCTAATACAAACGATGATATGTCCTAAGTTGTTTAACACATCTAGATGTGAATACCAGGAAATTAAAGCTGAAATTCTGAACTCTTGTCTCATACACATATTTTGAACTTAAACCCAAATGTCTTCAGTGACTGTTTTACATTGTTCTGTTGTCAGAACTCTATACTGACGAAGAGAAAACAATTTAGAGATTATTTACCTGTTTTTCCCCCCGTTTTCCAACTTAATTCACCAACAGCCCACACCACTTAGCGTTGGTACCTAAAATGGTACACATGCGCTAATCACCCCTCACTGAACGCCTGACATCAGTGGATGAATGCGCGATACCCCAGATGAATGATGAGAGCCTTGATTGAATTTGAATGAACTTACAAATGACATAAAAGATTTCCATGACAAAAACTTAATAAGGCTATTATTGAAACATAATACAAACTGTATAGGCTACTTATCACACATTACCCTTTTTCAATAGGAGATTCAGCTTTTTATGTAGGCTAATTCATCAAATGTAAATCTACAAATGCTTTATGCTAAAAAAGTATTCACTAAATGAAATACCAAGGATGTTCTTTAGTAATCACAACTCACTAATTCAAGAAAGGCATTACAATGTACTGTTTTTATTTTAGGGGAAAAAGAGACTAAATCATATTGTCTCTCTTAGATTTTTCTCAGCATATTTTACTGAAGATTAAGAAATTGCATACATGTTGTTTCCATTCTTTTTCATTTGTACATGTCTACCTCGGGAAACTGGTCTAATCAAATCTAATGAATAGCAAGGGAATAGCAATGACGTCAGTTGATGAACAGGCGATATCCCCCTCGTCATATGCATGTGACTGAAGTGTGATGATCAGGGTAGAAATTGTATGTAATCTGAACTCCATGAGCAAGTCAGACACAACTCAGACAAAATTGACAGCGTTTAGTTCACGATGGCAAGCCGACCCCCTGACAACAATGCAGATGCTGCAAGATTTAAATCAGACGGAGGATCAGAAATGGATCCCGTAAACGGCGAGTCGGATTCTGATTCAGATATAGAACCGCCACAGCCAATGCCTGAGCCTCCTCGCAAAAAAGAAACAAACCATCAGCGACGCCAAATGATAGGCGGTCGTATTGTAAAAGGATTTTAATTGTATTTTATAGTATAGTATAGTATTTCAATTAGTTTCTTGTATATTTAATTACTAAAATAATAATTCTGTGTATTCATTTATTTTTTTCATCTGATAAAACCTTAAATACAAACACATTATTTTATTTTTCAAATTCATTTACCATTCAAAACAATCAAATTCTGTATTTGATAATTGTTTATGCTTCTATATAGTTTGATGAAGACTCAATAGATGAACTGATGCTCTGACTGGATGGTGAGGCTGTAGAGGAGAATGTCCATGCTAATAGGGACAATTCGTATGCTAATGACGCCAAACGGCGTTCGGCTCTGGAGGTTATATGTGTTACACAAAGCCTAGAGGCACAATAGTGTTAAAGTGTGTCATATTTGTACACAAGCATTGCTTGGTTGTTAGGAGGTCCTTAAATAATCTGCTTTAAAGTGTGTGAAATGTTGAATGGCTATCTGCATTGTTGCCTTATGATTATGAAGATGTTCTTAATACGTAGTGAATACAACTGACTTGTGAGCACAGTCCTTCTCTTGCACTGCTCCTCCACGCCGCCATGTTTCTTCCCAGTCAGTGTGTACGGCGTCTCGAACACAAAGCGGTTGATGTTGTGGCACTTCTCAAAGTCAGTCTTCTTCTCCGGACAGTCTTTCTCATCAAAGTAAGGCTTGACAAAAGTGACCTGGATGTAGGCAAACTTGGTGTCTAGATCTTTGGGGTTGACCTGTTGGTGATTGAGCGGAAGATTGGTGTGCTTAGAAACACAGTTCAAAGGAGATACCTACTCTTAATAGAGGAAGGAGACTATAGTTAGTTATTAGTTATTCCTTCTAAGATGGTACCCTTTTTTCTATATAATGCACTACATTGGACCAGACCCTTTACAGTATGTACATATGAAATCGGGTGCGTGGCATTTGAGAGAAAACTAGTTACTACCTTGTTTGAGTCCTGCATGATTTTGACATTCTCTGCTCCAAACTTATCACCGTAGAGCCCTAGAAGGCGCTGGGAGATCTCTGACAGGCCGGTGAGTTTAGGCTCCTTGTACACATACTCCTTCCCATCCTCCTCTTCAAAGTAGCCCTGACAACAACACATAACAATCGTCTTGGAAAACTGAGAGCGTTCCAAGTTCCCACTGGCAAACGGCAATGGGGTTATTCATGTCAGCGTTTATAAGGTACATTAGAGGTGAACAAAATCAGTTGCAGGCAATTTAGGAGGAAAACATTAATTCAGAAATGTGTTGAATTTTGACCTCTTTCAAATATGCAATATGAATATTTCTAGATTTTTCTAAAGACTGTTAAATATGTTCTTTTGTCAAAATGAATGATATATTGACATTTTAGTAATTTAGCAAAATCTGTAGTAATTCAACAGAAGCTATTTGTCAAACAGCTATCTGTTTGAAACCAGGATGTCCTGTATGTAATTTGTAAATGACCTCAGGTTTATGCTGGGCTTCATGAAACTACAACAACTCTATGTAAAAAAAAACGTATCTGTCCAAAGAGGGAAGTGAAACTTGACAATGCCTTGACAATCACCTAGCCCCATCAAAAACATACTCCTTAGAGGCCACTAGTCTCTAAGGAATTTACTTAATCTCCATTTCTCAGGTAGGGAAGTTACCAAGAGAGAACCCTGCCATTTCAGGGTTCCCATATGCTTGATTAACCCAACTTGTACCAGTTAAGTTAATAATATGACAAAACCCACAACAATGGCTTCATTTATGCTAACATCAACGTGATAAAAATGTACTATAATTTTTCTTTCTTCTGTAATCATAAAAAAAATATGATTGTTAATTTTCTTTGATTGACACGAAGTTACCATCTTAAAGACACGTGGCAAAAGCACAACACTCCTCACTGTAACGTGTTCCTTAGACAATAGGCACAGATTTCCTGATAGAGGACCAATGTTGTTGCTTAGTTAAACCAATATACCTTCATAGCTTCATCTCCTCAGTCCATACTGGCATAGCAGTGGTCAATATGCATGCCCAATCTGTTGTTTCTGTATGCTAAGATATTGGATATGGGAAATATTTAGAGTCTCTTAAGTCTCTCACTGTCTGATTTAGTAAGCTTGTTTCACAGGTATGCCCTCCCAAAGGACATGCATCCCAAAAAAAAGCCTGCAAAAAGTAATACACTGCAAATGGAGAAATATACACAGGAATGTCAAGGTATTTTTCTGATTATGTTACATTTGATTAACTCTCTAAGCTCTCTCAAAGTCACCACAGTATTGTGGTAATGTAGCCTGGTTTAAATGTAGAACCTCGTATGCTACTCGCTGTTGACTGACTGGTAAAGTATTTTAAGGTTATTCGGTTATTATTCACTGATTTACTAATCAAACTGATCTTGTGAAGATTCAGAACCATAACAAACACTGCAGTGTGATTCATTTGCCAGTAAAGCTAGGCTTCCCTTTTTGCATTTGTTAAAAATTGTTTGTCTAAAAGTAAATTATATTCTTTGATGTAAAATGTCTATTAATGTCACAGCATTTAATAAATGATATGTGAGCCTTTTGGCTGCACATACATGAACTACAATAAAATTTAGTTTTGTCATAATAAAATGTGATACATAAATAAGTCAAGAAGACAGTTCTGCACTTGCATTGTTACATTGTGGGTTTAGGCTTGATTAATATCTTGTGAAACCCACTTATGAAACCGGACCTGCACATTTTTACACTTGTGTATCTAACATCGAGTCTGTGGCATTTATTTTGTACGGCTTTGCCAATTGCCAACAATTGCTTTTGGGGATTTTAAAACATCAACCACACCTGCCACTAGCTCAACAGTTTGAGCCAACAGTGTTAATGTACTAACTGAATTTCAAGTTTGTGTGTATAGTTTCAGAATAAACATTGCGGGCGCTTTCAATTCCTGGCGACTCGTTGTAAGCAGACAGGTTTTAACCCAGAAAACACCCTGAGCGTTGATTAAAGACCACGCAGCAAAAAGACAATATTTACACATTGCATACATTTAACGGTTCAACTTTACGTTGTTAGGCTGTTCATATTAAAAATGTACTATAATTTACCTGTATGTTTTTCATGCAAGGAAAAGGGAGTGAGTTTAGGGGGAGATCTCTGTATCCCATTTCCTGACATTAAACCCTGGTCAAGATGTCAACCCACCTGTCCATAGAAGGCCACTCTGAAGTAAGTCCCCAGCAGTCTACGGCCTGTGTGCATCACCTCCAGGATCTTATTGTAGGCTCTGTGTAGCGTGTCATACAGACGACTCAGTTTCTGAGGGAAACACAGACGGACAGAGTGGCGGTTCACAGTCATGAAAATTCAGGATACACATGCGGTTGAGCTGCAAAATAAATTAAGTGTAACTAAAAATAGACCTAAAACTAGTGTGATTACAACAGTTCGGTTTCCTGAATGGAAAAATACGGTGCATGATGAAACCAAGTGAATATGATTCAATGCCAACTGTTTTATTTAGTTAGTACCAAACCATATAATACGTTTAATATAATAATTGTTTACTTTCAATAACCCGTAAGTACTGGTTATAAAAATGTACTGTCAAGACAAAATATGTCAACATTTCACTGCATTTGCCAGACTTACTGGCATGTCCCTAATGGGGAACTTGACATAATAATTTCACAATATGCTAGCCATAATGTTTTGGTGTGTGTGGTGTGTGTGGTGTGTATGGTGTGTATTGTGTGTATGGTGTGTGTGGTGTGGTTGGTGTGTGTGGTGTGTATTGTGTGTGTATGGTGTGTGTGGTGTGTGTGGTGTGTGTGGTGTGGATTGTGTGTGCATGGTGTGTATGGTGTGTGTATGGTGTGTGTGGTGTGTGTGGTGTGTGTGGTGTG